>JAODUI010000003.1:899757-911387 GCA_027563995.1 Papilio gigon
AAATTTTTGGCGGTTGACCTTGAGAAGACCTGTCCCTCCGCATGCATGTTCTGTGCAGCCATGTTCTTAAAAAATATCTTATTTTTTAAATCTCTTTGGTAACCCACTAATCACTAACGATTGTTTAGATTGTATTAGATAACATAATATAATTACGTGACTAGAAATTTTTCTAAAACATATATTACTGTCGTTTTTTTAATCGGTTTGAGTCTAAGACACAGACTGTTTTGATTCATAACGACAGTATTTAAGTAGGTGCAATGCGGTCAAGTATTATATTTCAAAGCACGCAATCTCGCAAGTCGAAGTAAGAGAAATATAATATGACTTGGCACAGAATGTATGTGACACAATTATGTTATTAAAATTGGCGATATTTGATACCGGCTCATTATTTTAACCTTTATTATGACGTCACAACGAAGATGACAGAAGCACAAATTCCCATACATATAAATATACAAAGCCGCGAAAAAAACTAACCTTCTCAGACAGTCAGGTAAAAATACAGATAATTTAGTAATGTAGTAAAATGTCATTGTCCGTAATCATTCACCACATTTACAAGATTTCATACTCTGCAGAAAACAACAATTGTAATGATACCAAAATCTTTCACTTTGATACCATTATATTATGAAAAACTCTCTTACGATCGCACTGAGAGTGATTTAATGGTCAATTAAGAAATTCTTTAGTGTAGATTATTTACAACAGTTATACTTTTGTTTGTGTACCTAGTGATCAATTAATTACTAATACCACATTTTCATAGTTTCATGTTGTATACCAATAGTAGAGGGCGCTTCTAGGACAAGCTAAAAAATGGATTTTGAACTGGGTACACTAGTCTACAGAACAATCAAGCAATTTGTCGCGTGAAAACCAAGTCATTCGACATTGAATGATATTGCAAAGATTTAAAACTCACAACAATCCAAAGTCCAAAGGTATTTAGATATATTAAGATAGATTAGATATATTTTTGTCAGCATTTTATTTCTTAGGTGGTGTATGAGGATGTATCTATCAGGATCATATTATATGGAATATGGAGTTTGTTTTATGTAAAAGCGCGCCTTCGCCCCGATACGGAAGCACCGAGCAATCAATTTTTAAAGTGTACGATTGTACTCACAAGATGGCGTTTTAAAGACTTTGTAGGAAAATGCAAAGCGTTTTTTAATCAACATTAACTTTGTGCTTTTGTAAAAAAATCTTGGCGATTATTAGGGATAATAATAATTAAAAAAAATTAAAAGATTTTTCACTAAAAATTCAACTTTTAATATGAAACAGCGTAAAATGTATCATTCTTTAGTTGACAATGACGTCCGGAAATTCGAATTCACGCTGATTCGATTGGCAGTTTCTAGAAACTTACAGAAATTAATAATGTTGCTAGATTTACTGATTTTGCAAGTATTTAAGTAAAATTCCCACAAACACACTTCAAGCTGCATCAAATCTAATCTACACATCATATACTAGACTTTTCAAAATACCACCGACTACTTTGGAAATCCAAAAAAGGGTTTACCATTATAGGGATTAACATACTTTATTAAAAAAAATCTAGCTATCCTGAAATTTGATATTAGAGGCGTGAGTTTGTGAGGAGGTGAGGTTTTTATTCATAGTGTAACAATGTTGTAGTAAAATCAAAGAAAGAGAGAAGAGAATATAAATATGCATCCTGGCACGGTGGCTAGATGTTAAAAATTAGTTGAAAACGATAAGAAGTGAAAGTGTATGGAGGCTTACTTTCGTCCGTGTAACCTGTTTTTGAAATCTTTTTTAATAACCTTGCCATTCGAACATTTGATTTAAATTTAAATTGTAAAATATTTTTGTAGTAAACAAATACGGAAACTCTATCGTTTCTTTATAATATAGAATCAATTATTACATTCTGTTCGCGAGGTAAATTTTTACCTTGCAAATTGGGGAAATAATTCAAGGTAATTGTAACATTTTGAAATCTGTCAGTATTACCGTTCTACTATACTGTGAAGTGGTGTGGTTTACGCGACGTTTCTCGAATTTTAAGATTTTTCTGCGAATGAATTTCAAAATCAAAGTATCAAGCAATATTTCTCATCCTATTTTCGTCATAAGAGTGTGACAGTTGTGTGAACAAAGTCAACTACTGTCAATATTCGAGCAATTTGTCACCAGTAGGTAAAGTTACCTTGGAATCTCCGATTTAAAACAGTATCTCACTGGTCTCGTGCTCTGAAAATGGCCAAATGGGGCGAAGGAGATCCACGTTGGATTGTGGAAGAACGACCAGACGCCACTAATGTCAACAATTGGCATTGGACAGAAAAAAATGCCGGTCCGTGGTCCAAGGACCGTCTTAAAGAATTATTGAATAATTTTAAAATAGCTCAGAATGGTGTAGATTGTAAGGTGACTGAGGTGGAAAAGGTTGATGGCGAGGCTACGGCGAATAATAGGAAAGGAAAATTAATATTTTTCTATGAGTGGGACATAAAACTAAAGTGGGAAGGTCGGCTCGCCGGCGCCGAAGAGCTGGTCAAAGGCGAGGTGCACATCCCAAACCTCTCCGAGGAGAATGATATCAGTGAGGTTGATGTGAGTATTTAATTAGTTTGGTTAAAATAACATTGTAAAATTGTTGTACATAATAATTCAAAGACAGCACTTGGAAGTGTCTAATGACACTTCAATGTTCTCACCTTATTATAAAATCATTTTTAATAATAACCAGTACATTTTTACAAAATATGTGTTTAACATCAAAGTGTAGCTATTGTTGTCAGGACATTTTATCTCAATATTTTTTACAGTATTTATTTATTACAGGTGTGAAAATCACTCTAAAATACTTACTTTACTGTTAACTCAACTATCTTTGTACTAAATTTAAAAAGTTTCAAATATATTATATCAAGAACATATTTATGTCTAATTTTTTTTTTATACTATTATATTTTATTATACTAACATACTGAAGATTTGTATTCTATTTTAGTAGTAGAAATATGTTGTGAGATAATGTGTTTAGATTTTTTTAAAATATACTGTATTATCAATATTAATTTTATATTTCAGATAGCAGTGACAATCAAAGGGAGTGGTGAAGAAGCTCAGAGAGTGAAATCCTTCATGCACAACATTGGAAGAGATGAAATCCGTAAACAACTCAATGAATACATAAGAAGTTTAAAGGAGGAGTTCTCTAAAGGTCTAATTCTACCCAAAAAAGGGGAAACATCTGTCAAACCAGATACTGTGTCAACTATAACAAGTGGTTTTAATAAGAAATTAAATATGGAACCTATACTATCCACCGAAAAGAAACCAATAGGTTGTAAACTGGATACTAAGACAATCGAATTAACAGAAAGTTTCCAGTGCAGAGCTGAGGAGTTCTACAATGCTATGACCAGGATAGAAATGGTTACCGCTTTTACGCAAGGTCATGTGAAAATGGATCCCGAGAAAGGAGGCAAGTTTGCATTGTTTGGGGGCAATGTGACAGGAGAATTTAAGGAGTTGGTCCCAGGAAAGAAAATTGTCCAGTATTGGAGATATAAACAGTGGCCTGAACAACATTTCTCTGAAGTTACATTTACAATTGATGAAAAGGTAGGAATGTTTATATTTTTCAATCATATCACAGAATTATTCACTGACATACTCAGAGCCATTAATGATTACTTAAGCACTCAAATCTACACCTTCCTTTGATGTCAGTTTAACAAATTAAATGTTTATTTAGATATAGAATTCTTTAAATTTGAAATTACTACCTTATTGACTGTAAAAGATTTATAGGGCGTGCTACCAGTTGGGTATTGTGAACCATGTCCTAGCAAATATATCATATTTTTAGATGCAAAGTTTAAAATTGACATATATTTGATGGCATATAATATCGTTATGAGTCACTATTCAAAACATAATTAAGCAATTCAGGTAGTAAACAGAAGTATGAGCACTGCTCAAATTGCAGCTGACCTTAATCTGCCAAGATTGAGAAGTAGTCTACTAAATTGTAAGTTACCTTCCAGGATGACCATACCCTGGTAACATTAAAGCAGGAACTGGTCCCGGCTTCCGAAGTTGAGCATACAGAGGAGAACTGGAAACGTTACTACTTCAACAGTATCAAGCGAGCTTTCGGCTTCGGCGCGTTCTTGTGATCATTGCACCAAGATTAGTATAATTAGGTTAGTTTGCACACTATTGTTATACAATTTGATTATAAACATATTTAAGACAACAGATATAAGAGATGGACCAGCTATCTTGACTGGGTAGACATCATCATCAGATCACTGTACCTCACCACTAAAGGACTTGGAATCCACCTTATTAGGTGTGACTACATCACCCGTATTATGTTCTTTGTACTCTGCCCTTGAAGACCTTGCTAGAAACCTTTTTGTACCATTTTTTCCTGTTTGCATCATATGTAACTAAAATATGTAATAATCTTATTGTTTTTTCAGATCCAATTATATCATGGAATATACCAATGATATGTGTTGTCTGCTTAAGCCCCCCCTTAAGTTACACCTCACTCGAGCCAATGCAATGCGCAGCACACAGTCAATCAGCTCCGGACCACATGTGTGTCAACTTGAATGTCTGCTTGTTTTTTTATTTAAATAGCTTGATTTTAAGCAACTGATTAGTTAATGGAATGTAACACAAGTAAATTATGTGTTTTTTTTTATCCCTCTCAAGTGATTAAACAATAATTTTATTTATATGAGTTTTGTGAGAAAAAAAAATCGAGCCTATCTCTAGTTTGAAATCGATTTTCACTAATATCATGATCAGCCTTTGTTCAATTTTAACTATAGACAGTCACTGGTCACACAAATATTCTCTTAGTGACCAATTAGTGACAGGACGCCAGTATAAGATTAAGTAAACGTTAAACGTCGCTAAGTGGTAATAAGTGACTTATACTCTACAGATTGAATTTATTACGACATTAATGTCTAACGTCTATATTCGACCAAGTTGGCCTTGGATACTGAAATAGTCCACTTATATTAACATAGCTTGAAATAGATTGTGTGTCACAGTGCGACAAGCTACTTTGGCCCGGTAACGCGCCGTCGTGGTTAGTGCTGTCAGAAAATATATAAAACCTCCATAGACGTTATAAAAACTACAAGACAGTGACAGGATAAAATTTTCTTGACACTGACAGGAGTGGCGCTAGTGAGCTATAATAGTTTAGTTTGACTTACTTACAGCGCGCAGATGACCTTGGGCCGCCATATTTGAAACAATAAATATTATCAACATTTACAATGCGGTTGTTTGATTTTAATATTATCGCTAAAGGGTTAACCATATGTTGATAAATGATTACAATTTTAATTTGTGAAAAAATTATATCACAAATATAAAATTTTCGCTTATAAAACAAATATGTTATTACAATTTGCTATATTAGGGGTGGAAGTTTATTTTTATTTTATTTTATTTAAAACTTTAAATACATCATACATACATACCATAACTAAACATGTACCTGTATTATAGTATATTCATATACATATATATACATATACTTACAAGGACAGATAGTGTTCCTTTACGCAAGTTTTGAGCATTTGAAGAGAAGTACATTCACGTATAGAGGGTGGGAGGGAATTCCAAAGCGTTATAGCACGGACAGAGGAGTTGGCACAGCGCGAGGATGAGTGAGAAGGAAATTTTAAAAGAGTGGATTTATTAGGCCGGGACGTTTGAGAACGAGAAAGGTATAACGGTCGCAAAGATACTTAGGAGAGTTGGGATAAAAAAGAATTGAGAATAATGTAAAAAGGATGTGAGAGTGCGTTGACGTGTAGGTAGCCACTTAAGTTGCTTGCGGTACTGCGAGACATGATCGTACTTGCACAAGTCATAAAAAAAAATGTATACACATGCTTTGTAACCTTTCAAGTTTGTCAAGAAGATCTTCATTTATGTCGAGAAAAACATCAGCATAGTTCAACAGGGGAAGTCGAAGTGTCTGCCCGAAAATTATTTTAGTTTTAAAAGGAAGAAACTTTTGGAGTCTTTTAAGCGAATAATAAAACATTATAAGTTATTATTTTTGTGTTCGTAGGTATTACTAGTTGGTCGAATTAGGACTGATACGAAATATAACCTAAAAAATATAACAAGGTATTGAGAATTGAATGCCAAGTTACCTTCTTTAATATTCAATAGTCAGTTACTAAATGGTTTACTAAAACAAACCAAATTCCTTGATTACCTTAAATTGTCAGAGGAAGGGACGTATAGAATGGAGGGTACGTCTTGTTGAACGGAACTTTCCTCACTGAATCCAATTACCCTTCCCATTACTAACTTATAAGAGAAGGGTAGGAAGATGACTAACATATGATTAGCTATTTAGTATAAGAATCGTGGTATTTTTCTTCATTTTCATTTCACTATGCGTGGTCTTCGTATAGCATCAGAAAAGCGGTGACATATGTGACAGTTAACGCTGCGGTTTCTACAACAGTTAAAAAGTTAGTGCGAAGTGAATTAATTTAAATTAACTGTACAGTATCTGTGTTTATTTTATAAAATATTAGCAGATTTTTGTTTTTTTTTGTTACTAATATTTATACAACTTTTAAAAACGGTTTAAATCACGTGTAAATCGGTGTCGGTACCGATTAGTTTCAAGCCAATCGGGGGCTCTTCTTCAGGGTGAGAGGGATTGGTACTATAGCGCGTTCGCCCCAGACCGGTAGTCGGTACCGACAATGGTTTACACGTGAGTTAAGCCGTTTTTATAAGTAGTATAGTGAATTTCTCAAGAAAGTTTTAATAATTTAATTACAAATTTTTAACGTAACCATTCCTGGTGAGCTTGAAAAAACTTGTGTTAGGATATTGTTCATAATAGTCGTATGGGTTCGAACCCACGAGCGCTGGATCGGTAGACCGTACCCATTAGGTTATTGGCGCTTTAAAGTTTGTTTTGTGATATTAATATTCGGTATCCACGCGTTTAAATTAAAAAGTTATCAGTTGCCCGCTGACCCGCGGAGCGTGGACAGACGTTATCTCGCCGGACAGTTGTGAGTCGATGTTCAGTTCGCAAAGATGCGCATTCTGATCATCTGCGCCTTGTTTCAATTTGTAAGTATATCATTTGATTTATTATAAAGTTACAAATTTGTTTACATTAAAGGCGACGTAACATACCTATAGATAGGATTACCTTAGTATTATGAATGCGATTATTTGGATGGATGGATGTTTGTTAGCTAATATCTCATAACGGCTAATTTATAGATAAAATCTAGAACAAAGTTTATCCTCTGGAATAGTACACAAGCTAATTATATTTGTTTTTTTATAAATACACGCAACGTATCAGTTGCCAGTGTGAAATAAAAGTTTGCTTAGAAACTTTTTACGTAATTTTATCGTCAATTGTTTATCGCCTTCGACTCTGTGGAAAATTAAAAAAAAAGATGCATGCCATAAAGTGCGATCTGTAATGTTCTGGAGATGCGTAATAACAAACATCCATGGAAACTTTCACATTTATAAGATTGAGATAAAATGCTTGGTTTATTGATTTGATTACAAGGCGTTCTTCTAATGTATTTATGACCCAATTGAGATGCTTTTTTTTTATTAAAGATAACAGTTCCTCAGTTCAAGTATCAAAGTTCATTTACTCTATTGTTTAATATAATACAAATGATGTATTCATCGTTACAATATAAAGATAATGAACAATGAGAAATGAGATCAAGGGACGAGATACCTTCGGTTATCTCAATGTTGCAAAACTTGATATGCCAACGACGCTATCTAATTAAATACAAGCTTTTAATTTATTGAGAAGTTAAGTCAGCCAGTTTCAGTTTTAACTGAACAGTAGAAGTGTACTTAATGTTGGTAATTTATTAAATTTAAAATATACCGTTCTTAGTTTTGTCTGAACACTTACCTTTAATGTACAGTTTAACTGTTCAGTTAAAACTGATGTTTAATGTGTTCTAATTAAAATAATAATTTTCAGGCTTTCGCCCAAGTTGGTTTTGGTACATCGTACTTAAGAAATTCACGTTTGGTATGCACTTTGTTTATATTTTTTTTAGCATAGTCAAGATGTTAGTAAAATTAAAATTAATTAAAATGAAATTAGATTTTCTTCCAGTATAATTTAGCATGTATATTTGGTTACTTTTCAAATTAATAGTATTGTGAGGGTCAAAGGACATTTCTCCGATATGGGTAGGAGGCACAAGTCTTCGAGATAGAATGAAAATTATTTCTAAGAAATAAAAGTTTTTACCCAAAGCTCTTACGGCGAAGGAAAACATCGTGCTCCCAGCACTTATCGGCGAAGAAATTCAAAGATAAGTGTGAAGTCAACCAACACGTACTGGACTAGCGTGGTTGACTATGGCCTAGTCACCCCTAATGATAGGGTAAGCTCTGAGCCCCTCAAAAAAATAATCACCTCAATAAAAGTTTTATTAATCTATCAGTGTCACCAATGGAACTGCGTGAATGAGAAGCTAGGTCTTACAGACACGTTACCTCCGAGACACCAGCTGTCCGGTATATTAGACAGTCTATTGCCTCCGGAATGGGAAGGAGCAGCTCGGGAGACGTTAGACACGTGCTATGGCAACCGCACGCGGAGATATACGAACACATGCCCCGGACAAGCGATCCTGCATTGCGTAATCGATAATCTAATGGCGGTAAATGTTTTATTTTGTTTATTTAGATTTAATAGCGTGATTCAACCTCTGTAAGCACTTCCCTCTATGGTATAAATAATAATATCAATTAAGGACTTGCATTGTAAAGCATGCGATCAACTGATTTCGCTAAAATAGCGAAATGACCACAGTCACTAGACCGTTAGCATCTAGACAAGGAGAAATGATACATGTCCTCTACTGTCATGTTCTTTCTTTCCCATCATTTCCTTACAAGAAATATATTGAAACATATTTATATTTGGTTTCGACATTAAAAAGACAAGATAAGGAAACAAACGAAAATTTCTTATTGCGAAAGTGGCAATAACTTCTAAAAGCTTTATATATTTGAATCAGAATTGTGCTGACGATAAATGGGCGAAGGAAGACGGATGTAACCCGGTGTCCGCTCTAGCTGGAAGTAAATATATGTTTTCGCAAAGGTATACATTAATTTATTAAATTATTTACAAGTTATATGAATGTGTATATGAATATTATTTAAAATTTTCAGTCGTTATGTAAATCTACAACAGAACATACTAAAGGAACGCCGTCCTAAATGGTTCTTGGAGCATGTAAGTACCTTTAAAGATATTTTAATTCACAGACAAGGCAACAATTTTTTTTAAAATTAAAATGTCAGTACATTTTCTGTAATATTGTATATTTCTAGTACCACTCCTACTAAGCTAGCATGTGCTAGGTTTATGACAATAGTCGAAATCAGAACTCTCGACCGCTAGATCGGCAGTCTGTACACTAACCACTAGGCTATTTTCGCCTCATTCAAGTCTTACAAATATAGACCAATAGTAATGAAACTAACAAAAACTATTACGTTAAATTGGTTTCAAATTATCATTGATTTTAAAAAAAAATGTTTTTTTTTTTCAGTATTTCAGCTCGAAATGCTGCGAGTTACCTCAGTTGTTCAATACGACAGTCCTGACCGAGTGCGGGTTCGATACCTTTCTTCTCTACCATTTACACGACCCACAAATCGACGCACATTTAACATCGGAACACATCGTAAGTACATGATTATTTATCCTATTATAAAAAGTTATTAAACGCTTGACCGGTCCGGACCGAACTTAACAGTCCAGGTTCGATCCCCGTCGTGTTACAAAGTGTTATACGATTTTGGAATTTCATATGCACATCTGTCGCCTATTTTTACTATAATAACGTTCGTAAGAAACGGGATTCTTACCACGATTAGCCTCTTTGAGCTCGCGATATTTCGGCACAGCATGCGCCATGGTCACGGCTTGACAGAAGTTTCTGCTGAAAAATGTTATAGATAGCCATGTCGGGCTACCTTCTTCTTAATTCTGCGACTACTACTATTGTTCGAGTTCTCACTGCACGATAAGTCCGTCCCTAGTTTCGGGTTCAGTTCTCGACAATACACACTCATTGTGTCCAATTTTTTTCCGGTAGCGGGATAAAATGTCGGGAGCTCAAAGAGACTAACTTAGAGAAAATTGAGTGATTCTGAGTGTAGTGTAATTGGTTTTCAGAGACCTTTATCGTCAAATGATCTCCGCGCGTCCGTCTCCCACTATATTCCAGTTCGACCGCACTCGCCGGCCGTCTCTCAGTTCGGTGGAATCGAAGAGAACGAAGTGGGTTAACATTTTTATCATGTTGGCATTAACATTATTGCAGATTACATTTGGTGTCTTAAATGTTTTAATTGCAGGCAGTCAATGATCCTTTAGATTGCTGTGATATGAAAGGTTTTATATCACCCGAGTGGCGTGAGGAGTGCGCCTTCCAGCTGTCCTGGCACCGCAGCGACAGGCTGGTCATCAACGAGCCGCGGCGGGTTGTCACCGACCCGCCGGCCACAGAGACGAGGGAACCTAAAGTGACAGATGTCAAGCTTGTACCACATACTGTAAGTGAGAATTAGAATGTTGGCCACTCAAGTTTTGAATTGGTGGTGTTTTTTTTTAATTTACGCGCGATGGCGTTGATGAAATCTTAAAATAAAATTTGATTATTTCACCTATGTTTACTTTGTTTTTTTTTTTTTATTATAAAACTAGCAGTTTTTTTTTTTAATTCACTAATATTTCTTGTATAATTTCAACTAAGTTCTATGTTTGTGCTAGGATATGGTTTGCGATCATAACCGAATGGCAGGTTTCGAAGCCTCGACCATGTGACTGGAAATCCGTACCCATCCTGAACATGAGGGTATTGGTATCCTTTGTCTAGTGTACTAAACGTTAGTAGAAATACTAATAGATTTCAATTTAAGTAAGTAACAAATTCAACAGAAACGGTGAGAAAAGAGCGTCCTAGACTGGTATATATCCCTCTCTTTCCATGACACAGTGCGAGATAGAGACGTGTATATTCAGCAAGCTGAGCATCGTATCCGCGGGGGTGGTGGACACGCTCGCGCTGTCCAGGCTGCTGGACAACATCACAGGCGACGGACGCTGGCTACGAGCGAAGACCCGCGTTGAATCCCACTGCCTCACCAAACTAGCTACCTACGAAGCGGACTGCGAGATCAATAAAGTTCTGGCTTGTGTACTGGATGTACTAACTGAGGTAAGTATTTACGTCTAAAGATATTTGCTATGATAGAGTGCTTGTGACAACAAGATTAACGACAATATGACAATGAATTAAAGTCAATTTTGAACTTGAGACTGTACTTGTGTCTTGTATTTGAAGTTACAAAACGATAGGCGTTTTACTCGTATTCTTTCCGTGTTAATTTACAAGTATAGCGGCGTACATCTTGAACAATACATTTAGATGCGCAGTAGTCGATTTTTGGTCTCTTTGGTGGGGCGCGAGGGCGCAGGGGTGCGGGAGTGCGGGGGCGCGGGTAGATATCGACCTTGCTATTGGTTAATCAGCCGACCCTTGCTCCCGCAC
>JAODUI010000003.1:912156-926980 GCA_027563995.1 Papilio gigon
AACAATTTTCATGAAAGCGTATTTAGGAAAATTGATAGCATACCAGAGTTTCACAACCCTATTGGTTAATCAGCCGACCCTTGCTCCCGCGCCAAGTCCACGTGCGCGAACTGTCCCCCACTACGCCGCTGTTTGGTCAAGAAGTTTGCCGGCCGTTTTACTAGTACAATATAGCTTTCAGTGGTGTGGGCGAAAAGGTTGAATTTATCTTCTATATGTTAGATTTACTGTCTACATGCCTAATTCGTGTGACACGAGTTCTTTATAGATAAATTTCTTCAGTGTTGTCATTTAATATAAAATTACATTTGAAAAATCGTGTCCCGATTCTGTTTTGTATGAAACATTACATAACTTATAAAACTATTTTTTTTCTAATTATGTTAATATAATTAGATAATACATAATCTTAAAAATACTTGAAATTAATTCTATAAAATTGTTTTTTTTTACAGAATTGTCCGGACGCAAAAAAGGAGGATGTTTGCAAGTAAATTATATTAATTACGCTTCATATATTTACATTTGACATTTAAGTTTGGATTTCTAAAACGTAACAAAACGTTTTCTTTCGCAGACATTCCAGCGGCTTCCAGAACAATGTCACTTGTCAAATCAGTTCATCTAAATTTAGACCTGTGAGTACACTATTTTTTTAACTAAAACCCCTAAACACACAAAAACGCCTTTAAAAATATCACGTCTACTGACTGAAGCCCCTTAGGGCCCCGCACCGCTCACACCACCGACTTAACAAGACCCCGTTTGTAACAATATGATATTTTGAAACTTTAGCATCAATAGCCTGTTCAAGTATACGGAATACGGATCTAGTGGTCGCGGGTTCGAATACCACTATTCGACTATTGCGAACCATATGCTAAAGCAAACTTATTCAAGTTTACCTTTAATGGTCACATGATATATTAGTAAATTAACTAAAACCTACTATTTTTTTTATAACAGCGCAAACGTCGTCAGCTATGCAATGTCCCTGACTTCGTGGACTTGAAGATACTGAAGGAGTGTGGGGTGGAGTCCGTCGCGCGGATCGAGCTCGCGTCGGACACTCCCGCGCTCAAGCGGGGCTGGACCGACGGCAGGAAGGTGAGTAGGTGACTTGGCACGTCGGCCAGTACAGTGTTCATGTTGGTGACGTGCTAATATATATGCACTGATGTATTGTTGAGTCTAGTTCAATAAATAGTTACTGAGTACACAGATAAATGATTTGTTTGTTTATAAAGATAAACATTACTTTACAGTAGAGTTAATTGAAAAAGAGAAATTTTATTAATTAATTTCATTAGCTTACAATATCATCATTTATTGTCTATGGACTTATTTAGAAAGGTTTTTTGTAAAGTTGCGATTACATTATTATAAAATTATTTAGAACGTTATAATTTCTCATTTCTATTGGATTCGATTGAACGCTTTTACATGCAGAGCAATATGAGCTTATTTTTTTTATAATTACATACATTAGATTTTTTTGTTAAATTTATTTTTAGACCTTTTGGGGAATATAAAACTAGCGCGTACTTTCGATAAGATCAGATAATCAGTGATCGTGGTCTTGCGCTGGTATCATCATCATCACATCATTTCGCCCACTGCTGGGTGTAGGCCTCTCCCAAAGATCACCCCGATCGGTGCTCGCCCTCATCCAAGATGCTCATTAAACATGACGAAATCATCGGTCCATGTTGCAGAAGGACTCCCCCGCGCCGGTGTATTTATAAGAAAATGTCACTAAGCTATTTTAATATTTCTCCAACAGTGCAAGGAGGAGACTCCATCGACGACTTGCATCATGAAGAAAATGGATGTCCTCAATAAATACAACTTCATAGATTACTTCAAGCTGAAGGAGCGCTTGCGGGACTTCTGCCAAGGAGTCTGGTATCCGATGAGAAGCGCGTACAGCGCGGCGTTCAATGCGGCCCCGCTGTACGAGCAGCACTGCAGCTCGCCGAACAAACTACTCAATGTACTTGATACAATGCTGGCGGTAAGTTCGATATCATACTAAAATCAAATAATCTAATTACTGTGAATACAATCAGAATTGATTCGATAAGAGATGGCGTTAGTGTCGTAAGTTCGACACTAACTACATCTATTAGTTCGGTAGGAAAAATAATTTAAATAAGAACTGTTTACTACTAGGCTAGTTTAGAAAAAAGAAACGAATTAAATTAAAGTATGACAAACATTTAGTACGATAGAAAGCACTAAGTAAAATCGGTTATAACAGAAAACATTTTTTTTTTAGTTACTCGTTCTTCGGATGTCGTTATAACAGTATCAAATTGTTTTCCAGACATGTCCCATATCGAAAAGAAGTCGGGGCGAGAACTGCAAGAGAATGTTCTCCGAACTCACCACTTCTCTACCCGGCTACCACCAGGAAATCAACAATGCCACATTAGAAGAATTACTACGGAGATTCCAGCACGTGTTTCTACCTGGACAATTGCCCCATTTAAGTCCAAGTAATGTGAGAACTGTAGACAATCAGAGATACCTGTTCAACTATGGATTCTTGAGTTCTCAGGACGAGCCGGTAGTGAGAGTAATTGATGTGAAACCAACTCCTCCAGTGGAAAAGCCTTTAATACTTCTGCCTGTGTATCAGAGGATGAAAGGTAGACCGTTTAACAACGATGGAATATGGCGCGGATCGCCGGTACAATGATTTTCTAAGCGCCAATAGCCTATTGGGTACGAATTTCTGATCACGTGGTCGTGAGTTCAAATCCCGCCAATGAACTATTGTAAACCATATCCTAATAAGCCTAGCTTAGAGTAGTAAAATAAATATTAGTAAGTTAACAAAAATTTGCTAGTATTTTATTAGAAAACAAAGAAAATTATTCCATTTGTAACCGTTGGCTTCTACTGTCGCATGTGTAGAAGTTATAAGTTCTCTTCAGTGAATAATATAAATATTTAATAACAGTAGGGTCGTCAATGAGAACCGATAACGAAATCTGGAACATTGTTTGTTTAACATGAACTGGTTAAAAAATTAATTCAATTTATAATATTTTTGAAATTAATTTTTCATATTTTTTATCAAGTAAATCTGTTCCGTTCTGTTTGGGGAGGCCTACGCTCAGCAGTGGGAGACATGTGGCTGATATGATGATGATGAAATCTGTTCTTTGCACCTTTTATATCGGCTCAGAAATACTCCTTTAATATGTGAAATGTTCTTTGTATCCGTTTTTAAATAATTACGTCAACAAAAAAACTTTGAATGTTCGAAAACTAATAATAATTTGCATTGTAAGTAATAAATTTGCATTTTTTTATCATCTATATTACATTTTCTAAGAATAAAAAAAAAAACAAAACTAGAAGCAATATTTTAATGTATTTATAATTATGTATACAAACTTGTCATATTGTATCCTTAACTGTAGTACTGCGAAACATTTGTATATTTGTCTCTTTCTTTCCCTTTGATAAGACAGAGACAGCGAATACAAGTGTCATGGCGTCCGCTTCTATGGTAATATTGTTTCAATTTGTTGTTCCAAAAAACATTTTCAGTCTTTTGATATGTCCAATATCAATTTTACTTTCAAAATTATCATTCTCTTAATAATTAAGTTAAACTAATAGTAAAATATTCACTCAACTTGCATCGATTATATCTTAAATTGTAAAAAAATTTCACAATAAATACTTTTCCATCAAACGTTCGAAAACCAATTTAATCATTGAAATAATATACTTTTCTTTTTTTCGCGAACCGTCCAAAAATGTTCTTACAAAACAAGGAATACACATTTTATTTAATAAATTAAGAACAAAGCAAGAAAATGGGCACTCGAGTTTAACTCAAAAGTTTTTTTTTTCTATCCTAATAAACAAAAAAAAATAACAATCAAAAATAATACGTAAAGGTACCGAAAAATGTACTAAAAAGGCACTAATTTTTTTTTATAAAATAATCACTATACAAAATATGAACTGTCGATTTTAAAGCATTTGTATAAAAATGGCAAGTTAAAAAAAAAATTGTATAAATGTATTCGAGTCGACATTATAATACATTCTGATTAGTAATACTACAGATTACATATTTACACAGTGCATCCATCACATAGTATACAAAATTAAGAAATCACGAGCTAAATACAACACGACCGAGATAACATGACACTTCATTCGCCTTGTCGACAATCGTTAACTTACATCATGTTAGTCACGCCAGTTTATATCATAGTTCGACTATTTTGTTTGTGTACATTGTACAAGTTGCACGCTGTACACAACACGTTATCAAAGTGACATGTTATCGCACGTGTTTTATTTCCTTAATTACAAAATAATATTATGTATAAGTAGTTATGTACGCACGACATGTGCTGAAGCTTGTTTAAAATAAAACAGTAATTTTAATTATATAAATAAATATAAAGTCATAGTAATTTTCTAGAACGAACCATTATTGTTTTGTAAAAATCCTTTCATCGTCTTTATTTGTATGAAAAAATTCAATTAATACATTTGATTTAATAGCAACATAGAACCTTATTAGAGGCTATTTCAGATAATCTTCTAACATTCTAGAATAAAGTCCTGTAGAATATGTCTAATATTTCAATATATTTTGTACTTTATACGTGGCTTCCGAATGTAGCGACACTCGTAAACATATTGCCATCTCTCTCCTTCACTTAGACAAAACAGAGACAGCAATACAAGTGTCAAGGCCGACGTCTACGTTGATATCAAATTAAGGCATGTTAAGACTGATACTGTCATAATTTCTCATAGAACGAGTATCCCCGTTTAAACTATGAGAGCCAGTATTGATTCTTGTCAGTATTTCCTGTTGTAAGGCCTTTAGTGTCCTTACTGCGGACATGTCGGTAGGTGGCGCCAGGAGCAGCGCTCGTCTAGCGTGCGGGAGGGCCTCTGACGGCTTGTTGAGGGCCAATATTGCCCTAGCCATTGCGTATGCGCATTCAAATGCGTTCGGTCGAAGGACCGACGCACGCGCCGCTAAGTCCAATGCTTCTGATGGTTCCTGAGAATAAAATATGACACATTATTTTTTTTTATTTGTTTCGTAATTATGTGGTTAATTTATTTTCTGGTACAATTTAAATTTCATTATAGAAGATTTATTTTATTATTAAAGGTATATTATACATTATATAGAAAAATATTGTGAACTATTATTTTTTAAACCGTATTATGTTCTGTACATTTAAGAAGCTGGATGAAATGCGTAAAAAGCTGTCATGTAAAGTAACTATTTTGCAGATGAAGGCCTTGATATACTTACGTTTAACTTCCGTTTACACCTGGACAGGTTGAGCAGTAGATTGGTCTTGAGTTGCACGAAAGACGCCACGTGTTCCTGCGGGGGCGCTGCCGGGCTGGGAGCCTCCTCCCCCACGAGGGGACTGATCTTCTTGAGGGCGTACTGGTAGCGGTGTGCGGCTTCCGAGGGCCGGTTTTTGCGGTACAACATGTTGCCGTCCTCGAGTAACTTGTTTAGGAGTAGTAGCCTGCAAGTAAATGTGTTTATTTTTACAGGACGTCCTATTGTGAGTTTCCACAACTAAAAAAAATCCTTAAAAAGCCTGTGTAGGTGTCTCTGTTTTTTTAAATCTGTAAGACATGACATGAACACTTTAATATTGTTACAATGTAGGTATTTTCGGTTTTAAAAAACAATTAAAAATATTAGAAAATTTCTAAAGTAACATTTTCAATGTACTAACATAAATTCAGGTTTGCCGGACGCCATGACCCAAGTGGTGGGGCCGAGCTTCGCGCCCTTCCTCAAGAAACAGTTCACCACCTGCAATGATATACACAACTTGTGAATATAAGGCTTAAAAATTAAAACTAGAGCCTTGTCAAAGTATGACACTTACAGGTAGGTTGCGCTGCCCGATGGCGCGGTCCAGCGGGCGCAAGCCGTTGCGGTCGACGCGCTCCAGCGAGGCCCCCCGCGCGATCAGTAGCTCAGCCAGTTCGGCCGGCGCGCCGCAAGACAGCGCCAGCGCCGTACGCCCGCTGCTGTCCGCTAGTTCTGCACAAGTACCAAAATCATTAAATATGAGCTTATCTTAACAAAAAATGGCAGGATTTACTTTTAGTTTAAACTTAGTTAATTCATTTGTAGCATTCTAATTACTTATTAGTGGAATCTAGAGAAATTAAAAAAATGGTCCCTCAAGTCGGATGAAGAAATATGTTATTATTTGCTATTTAAGTTTGTCTATGAAAATTAACAAAAGTGTAAAGAAAGTTTCACCTATAGTAGCGCCCTTATCCAGTAAGAGCATGACAGTGGGGATGCGAGCGCGGAGACACGCCCAGCCGAGCGCAGAGATCCCGTCCGCGTCTACGGCATCTGGATCGGCGCCTGCAAATATATTACATGCATAAAAGTAACTAAATGTTAACCACAAAGAACGGTTGGCGCTGAAGGTAGAGGTGCTACAATAAATGTATAAAAGTATAAAATTCTATAAGAAACTTACCATGGGCTAGCAGAGTCTCAACAACGTCATCGTGTCCCTCAGCGGCGGCGAGTATGAGGGGGTTCTTGCCACCGGAACCCATGACGTCGGCGCCGCAGTCGAGCAGCCGCAGCAGCAGCGCGGCGCGGGCGTGGCGCGCGGCCAGTGCCAGCGGGGACAGCTGGCGCGCGTTCAGAGAGTACGGCGTGGCGCCGCGCACCAGTAGAGCATCCGCGACGCCCGCATTACCCGCGCTGCACGCTGCCGTCAGCGCCGTTTCGCCCGTCACTGGGCAAATGCCGTCCGGCTGGAAGAAAATAGACGTTATTGTGTTGCCGTACAGTTCACTTTTGCCAGGTTTTTCGGTCCAACTTAATGTGGAGTCGTAAGTGAGGCAGTTTATCTAGTGAAGGGAAGGTTTGTGATTAACTTACGATTAGTTCAGCGGTATCAAGGAGATACTCGACGATGTCCAGATGTCCGTTCTGCGCGGCGGCGACGAGAGCGTGCCGCGCGCCCGGCACGAGGTGCTCGATGCGGGCGCTGGCGGGAGGCGCGGAGCTCGCGGAGGCGTCGCGCTCCGCCTGGCAGCCCAACAGGTAGATGACAGTGTCGCGGTGACCGTTCTTAGCTGCGTGCACTAGAGGCGTCTGCTCAGCCGTGTCCGTGTGACTTAGGGATGCACCTGGAGAGGACAAAAAGCTATGTATTCGATCATAGGACTCGACAACATCTTAATAAATTCTTATACATTTAAACTCTGAATCGGTTTACTTACCGGCGGCGATAAGTCTTTTAGCGACGTCAGTGTGTCCGCGCTGACAGGCGAGAGCCAGTGCCGAGCAGCCCTGTGAGTTGGTCATCTCTAGATCGGCGCCGAACTCTATGAGCAGGCCGACCATCGCCAGGATGCCCTGGTACGAGTACATACACAGCAGCGGCGCATTGCCTAAACACTCCGTGACCTGGTTCGGCGAGCCGCCAGCCAAGAGCATCAGTCTCGATACCTTCACATTCGGAGTGTAGATATTCCTCAAGTTCGCTATCGCTTCACCAACATTCGACGAACTGGTCGCTACCAACATAGCCTGTAAGTCTCTCGGACAGAGTCCCAATTGTGCCGGACCCAGATTCCGGTACATATGAGCTTTGAGAATATGGTGACCCAACTCCATTGTCTTCTCCGGGTCTAGCGGAGCCTGTACCCTGGACAGCCTGTACGCGATGCTGCAGTGGCCCGCTCTCAAGTCGCAGAGAAATTTCGAGCTCTCATTATCTTCGCGGCGTATCAACCATTCCCTGAACGAGGGGTGGAAGAACATGTAAGTGTTGTCAATTCTCTTGACGAGGAAATCTGTTAAAGTGTCGAATCTATGGCAGAACTCGTCCCAAGGGAGGAAGGTGTCGACTAACAATGAGTTAACCGAATAGTATATTTCGACTAAAGTCAAGGGGTACAGCGCCGCTAAGCAGACGCTTAGGATGTGAGTGACCTTTTCAAAAGACTGAACTGTTGGGAAGCGAAGATTGAATTGAAGAAGGAATATCTGCGCGAGTGATATCGGAACAACTTTGTAGTTGGTAGATTTGACGACGATGTGACTTCGTTCTAAGAGGTCGAGAATAAGTTTAAGGAATAGGAATGAGCCTTGGCTCAAGTGGAGGACGTATTGGGCGAATTTCATAACTGAATTGTGAGCGCTTTCTGATTTGCCCGTCGAGCATTTGATGTTGGTCTCTATTATCGGCGCAGCTTGTAATCTCGCGTTGAAGTACTTCAGCAAATCTTTCTGTACGTTATCCGACTCGTCTAGACTTAGTCTGGCATAGGGTAGTTGTTTGGTGAGTTCGACGAACTGTGTCCTCACGGTAGAAACGATCTTAAGCCACACTGGCATCTCTGCAACGTGACGCGCTAGGAAAGTCGCGATGGTGTAGCCGTGGTCCGGTCTATGATACTCCGCTTCGCAAAGACCATCGACAAGGATGATGCCGTTGGTGGAATCTATGCTGCCATTCCTTCTGAGTATTGTGAGGGGTTCTATGATGCCTCTGATGAAGGCTAGGTCTGGGTCCGCGATACACTCTTTGAGGGAGAGGCATGCTAAGAGGTGGGGTTCGCTGAGGAGGTATTCTCTGTAGGCTTGTAGTCTTGGGGCTTGGCAGAGTTGTGCCGCTAGGGAGTGAACGAATTCGCCGACTAGGCAAGTACTGTTATTGTCCGCCTGAAAAGAATAATACTTCTGTAAGTTTCATAGAAAAGGACACGATTTTATTAACTTCCTTTGCAGTTGTCGTATGTTTAAGATAGAGGGCATGTCTTGCGCTTACCTGACAGAAGTGATAAGCAACAACTTGCGAGGCGAGGTTTGTGAACATTCCTTCCACGAGGTCCTCGGGCAGGATGTCACCGAGGTCCGATTGCTCCCGGAGCTCCTCGTACTCGAAGTTGCGGTTCCTGCCGAAGCAGGAGTGTTGCACTAGCTGCAGGATGAGCGCTGTCTTTCCTGAACCGGGGCTGCCGGAGATTAGGATGCCTGTAGAAAAAAAAAGATGGTTAAAAGATCACGGTTATCCCGCAAGGTAACATTTTACATTAATTCTTAGTTAAACATAAAATACCTGATGAAGAAGACTCCAGGGCTTTTTCCATGTCCTTGAGGAGCCACTGGCGGCCGGAGTAGCAGGCCTGGCTGTCCGCGGAGGGCACCTCGAAGAATAGAGGCCGCAGGTTCAGTTGAGGAGCCGGGTGTACTGTGATAACACACAAAAATTAAATATTGATCCATGAGTCACTGACGTGGAATACAAAAATACTTTGACAAGTTCTGCAAATCGTCTTTTATGTATTTGGGTCAATTAAAAATTAGTGTTTTTTGACGTCCCAAGATAACAAGATATACTTTATTAATACGTTATAAAATACTAATTTTATTACTTGTTTCTTTATGCTAATCATTCAACTTTATACATAAGCACGTATTTTAAAAAAAAGTTTGAATAAAAATTTAGACGTAACAAATTAAAGGTCCTGAAAATATAATTTATTGTCAAAATGTCAAAGCTAATTGTACAATAATAAAATAGAATTATAATCAATCTTGATTGATAAAATTATAATTTTATATATTGCAGAGCTTTGTCAACGTAATCCATTATCTTGTTAACGAGCCTGTCAGGCTTCACATCTCAGTCGCGTTTGATGTGCAAAAAGCGAGTACCTGCGACGCGGCAGGAAAAAAGGCTTTCCGGGATCGAGTTTTTAGACGTCCGATAGAGTATTTTTTATAAGATTGACAGTCCAATGCTTCCATTGCAAGTTTTATATGAATGATTAAAAAATCTTCCGCACTCGGAGTCATTTAATTGTTACTTAAAGTTCCCTTTAGTGATATCTCATTGTATATCTACTATCTAAATTATATTATTGACCAATTAACGACTCTGAGTTGTAAGTCCTGTACATTAAATATTCAAGAAAGATAAGTAAGCGAATATTATTGAAATTTAAAAGAATATTTTACGTAACACTTTATTATAGCGCCAATAGCTTAATGGTTAAGGATACGGATTTACGATCGTGTGGTCGAGAGTTCGAATCCCGCCATTCGACTATTGTCGTGGACCATATCCTAGCACAAGTCAAGAGTTTAGTTTAAGTGGGAAAAGAAATTTTAGTAAAATATCAAAAATTTGCTCATGTCTTATAACGAAAAAATTATAGTGTTATCATACATTAAGATCATTTCGTTACAAAAACTAAATTGTACTTTATTGTTGAAAACAAATAAAGTCTACATGCGTTTACCTTTCTTAATATCTGATGATGTAGAGGACTTGCTGCTGCCGACCCTGGCGGACCTGCGAGCGGCTGTTTTCCTGTTCTTGAAGAAACCACTCGACATCCGGGTAAGTTCCTCGGAACGACTTTGTAATGCTGAAATGATAGTCATAATATAAAATATCAGACTGCCATAGAAACTGTTTTTTCTTTATCATCATCACACTTTATCTGCCCACTGCTGGACATAGGCCTTTCCCATTGCCTTCTACAGTATGCGGACCTTCTTCCGCATCCAACGACTTCCGGCCGTACTCACTAAGTCGGTTGAATAACACAGTTTTGGCGTTATTAGTGTATATCTCTCTGATTAAATCATTTAACGACTGTTTTGGCTTTAGAGCGTTTCGCCCGAATTTCTGACTTCGGTGTGGCTTTAGTAGTCGAGTATGCGCCAGTGAAATTGGTACGGACATATTTCATTAGCGAAGTATCGCGACTACGTGTGAAGTGTAATAGGTATTTAAAATTGGCTTACCATTAACCGAATGCCGTCTACTGCCAGGACTGGAAGACGAGCAGTTGCTGGCCGCGGAGAGCGACATGGAGGCCAGCGAGCCCAGCGAGTCGCGGCCTAAAGGCGTCGCCGCCTCCACCTCCGAAGAACCAGTCAGCGTTGATACCTACATACGGAGCATACAATAGAATATAAACTTATGAACATATCTTATACAGTATCATCTTAGATTGGTAACTGACAGTCTGATAATAAATTGGTTTGTGTGTTACATTCAAACCAACTTCAACTTTTAGCAAAAGCGCCATCTATTGGTGGATAGTTGTTTTTTAAGGCTTAACATTTAACGGAAAGTATACAAACCGGGCTGGTGTTATGCGACGCCAGGGTATGAGCGTCGAGGGACGCGAGCGAAGTGCAGCTGTCTCTGGACTTGTTCCGTCCCCTTCTCTCTCCCAGGAGAAGACCGAGACGCATATACAGGTCATTCTGCCGTCGTGACTCAAAGCCTTGCTTGATGTGACCACCTTCATCGTCTGAAAGTTTTAATTAGATTAGTACTGGCTCAACAAAAGTCTGTTCACACTCAAAAAAACAACCACGTGCGCTACATGCTGGTGTTCTGTGTGTTTGCTTATGTATTGGAATTTAGCGAGGGTTCGCACTGCGTCAAATATTTACATATATAACATGTTTTGGTCACTACCACGTTGCCGTACTCGGCAACATGGTTACTGTAACAAAAAATCTAACTATAAACAAGGAAGGAACATATATTTAATCTATCTATTTTAGGAACCTAACTGGTTACTACAAGTGTCTAGAAAATTTCGGATACAAAAAGTGCGACAGCATATCTGGGCCTGCGGCGCTGATTTTGACATTTTTTTTTACATTGAGAGATGGCACTAGTGAGTTATAAATTGACTTAAACTTTGTCGGTCTGAAGACTTTTCAATTTGTTTGTATATGTGTTACCTATAATTATTTTTACACAATAATTTAGTTAAAATTACACTATCGACTTATAAAAAAGATCAGTAATTTGTACACAATCGCAAATTACACGTCCGTAAAAAATAGTGTAATCATCGGATGTTTGTTATTGTGTTCCCATGACATTTAGTGGGAACGTGTAATGGGCAAAGGACACATGGATCTCATGTTTAGTATTCAATTACTTTCACAGAATTATCATTTCTTATCTATTGTAGACATGTGTATAAAGGTCTAGATGTGTATATTTTGCTTCATAATGCGTGTTTTTTATTAATCATCATTTGCTGAGAAGTGTCTACCTTTAATTATAATGCTTCTATAACTACATTAGCCATCTACATACTTGCAGTCTTTTTCTATTTGTATCTAACAACAGAACATTCGATGTACGTTACC
This sequence comes from Papilio gigon, assembly GCA_027563995.1. Taxonomy (NCBI): domain Eukaryota; kingdom Metazoa; phylum Arthropoda; class Insecta; order Lepidoptera; family Papilionidae; genus Papilio; species Papilio gigon. Next base: position 924,347 of record JAODUI010000003.1, read on the forward strand.
AAACTGAAGAGTTGGTTGGCTGACACTTGTTAAGTTATTCTATTTTACTGTCAGTTACCTATACTATGCAGCTCCCAGTTTTACTTAAACAGAGTTCAACAGTTCAGTTAAAACAGAATGCATGCCAGGGGCTTTAAGTGCTACGTCTTTTGACTCTGTAAGCGTTGGTTTACACTACCGATTTACATAAATACAAAAACATATTGTCACTATGAGAGGTGATTTGTGTGTCAAGAGTAGAAGCCCACGGTAATTGGAAGTCAGGATGGTGAGGTGTGTGCGTTGTAAGACGAGACTGCGGAAGATGCCACCGTGGGAGGACATCTTGTTTACAGCTAACCGTATTATATTTTTTTTTACTTTATTACAATGTCATATTCAAGTAACATATATAATAAATTATCAAGATTTGTTGCATGTTTATGAACGAATTACATATATACTTTTAATTTTTTTGTATATAAACTAACTAAATGCATTCGAATATTTTTACAATAAATTCTCAAGTTTTCTACAAATTGTTTCTTTTTGTAATCACAAGGTTTTGTTACAAATGCTAGATAATTGTTTTTATTTACATAGATGTTAAAAGATACCTAGCCTACTTACCGATCTATAGATAGAACCTACACCGATCACCACGTGTGTTAAGCCGTTAGTTCTTAGTAGTAAGTTAAATGTATTTTTTTCTAAATATCAGCAGATTTTTGTTAATTTACTAATATTTCTTTTACCGCTCCAACTATGCTCTAGACTTGTGTTTGGATATGGTGCACGACAAGTCGAATAGATTCGAACGTATGACCACGTGATCGGAAATATCTTAACCATTAAGTTAATGGCGCTTATAATCCACAAGCAACTTTACGTAATATTTGATTGAATTTAAACATTACTTAAGTTTACTTTTTTCCGAAAATTAAACGAATTAATTTATTTTAAATTGAAAAAAGGCCCTTTCCAGTGGTCGTATAGCTGCGAATACAGGTAGGACAAGACACAAAAAGTATACTCTCCCACGCACGGGAGCGGGTACGAGTCCGGCCCTGGCTACAGTTGAATGACGATAAGGCCGCACCATATGGTCAAGCCGTCACTTTTTGTTCAACCCGTTGTCCGTATTGACAAACAGGTATTTTATTCGCATGAAATATAGAATAATTCATATTTTTATAATTTCATATTTTTTTTGTGATGGTTATTGTTATTTATATTTTCCGATCGAGAAGAGATAAAGTTCGTTCTACGAATTTCTTTGTAAATAGTTTAGTTCAGTTTTATTTGTTTCTTTTATTAAAAATCAATCATAGATGAATTCAATTCTAGAACAGTCGTTTGTGCTTGAATTTCAAAAACAGACCAAGAATTTATCATTGTTCGAATCAAACGGAAAACCTTGTAGATGGTTTACAAAAAAGAGAATCATGAATTGTGGTTTTAATTTTAAGTACCAATTTTAGAATAGAAATCCTAGTTTATAGTTAGTTATCTTTGACTAATTCATGAATAAAACCAAATGCAACATGAATCCGTCACATGTAAACAAACTTTTTTTTACATATTTCGGATTTGAAGTTCGAAGTCGCCTCAAGGCAAGCTAGTAAAAGCAAGCACCGAAACATGAGGTGTTGAACCGTGGCAAAACATCGTCCTTGGAAACCTTTAGCGTTCTATTGTGGTGTGATTGAAAACACCAGCGACCTCCCGGCGGTCGACTGTACACTGCACTTTGTACAGTCGACAAAAATATCTAATTAGAACTTTAATTATATTGTATTCGTCTAACCAGTAATACTTTACATATTTAACATATGTTATATCGATCGCACTTTTTTTATTTATTTCCGTAACATTTGACTTTTTTTTACTAAAATAATCAATGTCTAATATTTCTTTTTCCATACCAACTAACCTCTGAGCTTGTTCTAGGTGGTTTACCATAATAGTCGAATTGAAATCTCGTCCTAGTGATCGGAAATCACTACTCTTAACCATTGGGCTATTGGTGCTTCGTACTAGACTAGAAAGGTCTATTAAATTGACATATATCTTGTTATCAATTTAAAAATAAATAGTAAAAACCAACAACGAAGATCATTTGAATCGAATAACATTTCTTTATAGAAATATTGTAATTTTTAAACAGCATATTTCTAGGTAATTTGCAATCTGTACGGTGTTGTTACGCGCGGCCATTGTCAAGGTTTCCCGCGAAGTTACCGTCGGCAGATCATGTTTCAAAGTCATTATACGATAAGGTTATATCAGGAAATATTGGGGACAAAAGGATGCTAATGTGTTCTGTAGGCGTCTTTCACCTTGCTCCATTCAGCCATCGCTCGCTGTACCAGACCAACCTTCGACCGCCCACTTTCACATTCATATTTCATTGTTGACATAATGAAGTTTAAATTATACTAAGCAAAATTAGCAATGATAATGGTTGACATCACCATCACCATTGCTGGACATAGGTCTACATATCCCGGTGCGTTCCTCCGGAGATCCCAGGGCCCTCGCAATCGCACTTGAGAATGACCACCGAGGGGGTTTTAGTGAGTATGAATCTCACATGACCCTGCCTTTCCCCCAGAAGGCAGGGTATCTGTTGAAGAGTTGTTGATCTTCCATCAA
>JAODUI010000003.1:928074-940035 GCA_027563995.1 Papilio gigon
GAATGACCACCGAGGGGGTTTTAGTGAGTATGAATCTCACATGACCCTGCCTTTCCCCCAGAAGGTAGGGTATCTTTTGAAGATTCCCCCCCCCTTCACAAAATTCTGTTGTTTTTACTAATATTACATTAACCGCTTCACCTAAGTTCTAGTCTTCTGCTAGGATATGGTTTACGACAATAGTCGAATGACGAAGTTGACATTTTAGACCACGTATCAGAAAGCCGTATCATTAATCATTAGGCTATAGGCGCTTCAATTTTTAATTAGAACAATGTTAAAATTAATAGTCAAACTTTGAAGACTATTTTAAAAGATTTTTAGTTTTAATTTACTCCGACTCCAGAGCTTTGCTTTAAATGAGGGTCAATGACCTTATAGAAAACATAATACAAACACATTTTGTTTGAATTTATGTTAATATATTTCTAATCAAATTGTTTAATAAATCAAGTTTCAAAATAAACAAAGATATAAAATTACAACTCATTAGAAAGTCGATAGATGAATGAACTTCGTGTCTCAAAGGATTTGAAACCATGTTACAATGCAATAGTGTTCAAAATTAATTGCCCTACAGACATTATTTTAGTGCAAAACTTCTGTAATGGAATCTACTACTACTGTACTAATCTAAAACAAACGGAAAAACAAACAAAACACACACGCAATTTGTAAATCAAAAGACGATCACGACACGCTCTTTTTTTCTTGGAAATTCTTCTGTTTATATAAAGGAAAACGTCAAACACGATGTCGTGCAAGTTGATTCAATGTGCAACTTCTTTACAAATCAAGATGATCATAAACCTAGCAAGAATTAAAAAAAGAATTAAGCACCTCCTGTTTGAAATCATAATACCTTCATTTGTCTAGGATGATTTGGTGATAAGACGAGATTACATTAAATGCTTGAGAAAAAAAAAGAAAAACATGCAAAACAATGGTAGTCTCTGAAATGTGTATCGGTGCTGAACGCGATCGATGTGAATTGAAAACAATGCAAGCACAAAAACACGCAAACAATTCAGTAGGCTCATGAACCGAGTCGAGACGGCTACAGGCAAAAAGTGCAGCACGACGGCCGTTCCCGACACAGGCCAGAGGAATGTGGACCGTGCTCTTGGTGAAATATTCAAATTAGAACATTTGTCATAAAAGATTGCAATCTTTGCTAAGGCAATAAAATGTATTGGCATAGAGAATTGGTTTCAGCTAAAGACACAAGGCCGAAAATAATGGTCGCCGGTTCAAAAATTGCCAATATTTAGACGAAAAATAAGAAGTTTTCTATTCTTCACTTCGTTCTTCGTAATGATTATAAAAAATTGTGATTTGGTCCACATTCCTCTGATGATTTAAGTATGTTCCGTGCCTGTCAGCTGGTTGAGTCCTTGCGGCACGGACGAGTGGGCGGACCACAGCGAGCGTATCTTGTTGAACACCAGGCTATGCCACGCCGCGCTCCTGGCGCCCTCTTCTGGTAACCCTGGAATATCACTCTATCAAGCTAATGTCCTCCAAAGCATCGCACGACACCAACACAAAAGCTACCAAATGATCTAATAGAGAGAAGATTAGATCGATGTAGAATACATAATGAATGAAGCAGAATGTACAGGCGTAGCGAAGTAAAGTTGACCGAAGTTGATTTATTGAGAAACGGCAGCTGCGGCGCTGCCTCCGCAGATAAATATCGATGCGGAGTGACGCAATTAATCGAAAATGTAACAGATGTAAAGATAAAGTCCGCAGCCGGCCTGTCTGCGCGGCCGGCGTTGCAAAAGTCTATCGGATTCGTGGCTAGGTTAATAAACACGCAGACAACCGGTCTTTTACGGAACCCCTACGTACATCCGGTGCGGACGGCGTGGGTGAGTGTCGCCGTCGCCGTCGCCGTGTCGCAACCGCTCTCTGTTATTTACAAACGGAGGGATCTTTTACACGCCGCGTTCAGATCTGATGTGAAAAGGTCAGCGGTCAATGAATGTTGGACAATTACACTCACCAGAGAGTGGGACGTGGTTCTCGTGCGAGTGTCGTGATGTGCGCTGGCCGAAGGGGCTGCGGAGGGACTTGGGACTGAGGAAGAATCTCCGCCTGCTGTGTGGCGGCGTGGGGCAAGGCTGCGTGAGGCCGGCGGGCTGCTTGGGCGGGCGAGGCAGGCGCAGCGGCGACTGGCAGTCGTGGTCGCGGCCACGCTGCGGCGAGGGCGTGCAGCGCTCCATGCCGGGCCGGCGGCTCTGGCTGCGGCGGGCGCAGATGGGGCACGCTTCGTTCCTGAACATGCACGAGTAGCACCGCTCATGCCCGCACGTGTCGATAAGCTTTCTCTTCTTACCCTTGTCAAAGGGCATGTTACAACTGGGACAGGATGTGCCACCGGTTTCGTTTTCGAGCAATTGTCGTAATGCAGCCAAGTCTGTAACAAGACAATCACATTATAAGTTCAATAACTTACGTGGTGCATGAAAAAAGAAATATCAAACAACTTTGTAGCTCAGAGAAAGATCCTAGATACAATTCAGAAGCATAAAAACCATATAACAATGAATAGAAAAATAGAGGATGCCATCTTTACGACGTCAAATAACTCTCCGGAGTCTTTTAATGGACTGAGACTAGTGATTATATTATAAAGTAATGATATAAGTGAGCAATGGCCGGCGGTAGATTGTGGGATAATTGTAGGAATACATATTGGTACAATGATGAAAGTGGACTAAGTAAAGATTAAATGCTTGTAATATTGTATTTATAAATAAGATATCCATCAGGTCGTTCATGAATTATATTTAAAATTATGTACATGGTGCTCAAAATTCAAGTTGAAATATTAAAAAAAGATTTCATTTCATAATTAGTAATAAATCAGTTTTACAGTTCAATGACAGTTATTGGTCAATACTTTCCGATTGGCCCAAAAAAAATCGATACGTGTTCCGCAATTAAAATCGTCGTTACAGTTGGATTTCTTTAAAATTCGCTTTTTATCGTTTCATTTGTGAATTTTCGATATTGTGAAATATATATTTATGTTTAACCTACACATTTAATTAAATTCGAATGCCTGTAATACTAATATAATGTAAAAAAAATACATTACAAACATAATGTAATTGCGTCGATTGAAATGTAGAGAATAACATGATTCGATAATAGTCTAAAGATTAGGGGTACGGACTATTAATCTAGCGGTCGTGGGTTCCAATGGATTCGATTCTTGTGAATCCCTAGTCCGAGCTTTCTTGGAATGGTCACAGGAAATAAACAACAAAAATCTAGTTGTAATGACTTGTGTACTTGTGTATTTACGACTGCCTGGATTTTGGTTGTACATGAGTGATTGTGTTCGTTAAAATTTACATCGAATGCACTTTTATTATTTGACCTTTACATAAATCTTACTCGATTCCTACGTTATTGATTATCGCACTGAGGAAACCTGTTGTCAATGTGACGCCATTTTTAAAATACTCTCTCTTGCATGCAACTACGTCCGTGACGAATTGTAAATGAGAAAAAAAATGTTAGTAGCCTATGTATTCTTTCAGACAATATTAATAAAATTAACTATTGATTTCATTTGATCGTGGAATTCGAGAGCCAGTTACAAACCACATTATTTTTCTAATGAACGTTGTATTCACATATAGACTCGAAAGATTTTAAAGTTACTAAAAAAATAGTGAATTTTACGCAAAATCAATTATTAATTTATACAAAAACTTCTATTAAGAAGTGCACCACTAGATAATATCGATCGTAAGATGTAACGAACTTGTTCTAAAACATGCGAAAACATAAGTTAATTAACGTTATTTTAAAAAAAAATCAATATTTTCCATCTACATTTACTGATTTCCCCAAAAAGGGGCAATTTGTTAATATCGAATGAGCACTGTAATTTGGCAGTATGATATCTCCGTAAGTGTGCAATTAACTAGGCCTCGCGTAAAGAGAGAATTTTATTGAACGCTCCGATTACTTCATACGAACGCTTTCACAATATCACGACAAATTGCTTGCAGATTACATTACAAAATATATAAAGGGAGTAATTATTGATTTAATTTAAACGTAGGCCAGCGACAGGGCGATGCAGCGTGTATGAGCCCTAAGCAAGATGAACCGATGATCTGGCTAAGAACTCGGTCCTAGCCTTAGTGGTTTAGTTAGTTAGCCTTAGGCCGAGGACCGATCATCGTGGCCTATGCACAGCAAACATGAGACTGATAGGATGATGCTGAAGTAGGTTGTTGAAGTGTCTCTCTCACGAACCTGTAAATTCTCAGTAATAAACCTCGAGGTCTAAGTGATCCACTAACGGATTCAAGGTGTCCCATTGAGTAAACATTTCTTACTAAATCTACTATAAGTAGCACTTCAGTGACTATTTTAGATTGGGCGTTAATTCGGTTTGACTTTGACTCTTAAGGAACTAAGGCAACACCGAATATTGTTTTAACGTGTTCAATAATCTTCTTTTCAATTTGAAATTTTAATCAAGGAGTTTCATATAAGGTCTCCGTTTTCCTCAACACGTGATTTGACTCTAAATTTATGAAATATCAGCAGTTGTATAGATTTATTAGATACAATTATAGCAACAAAAAACTGAAGCCGTTTTCAATACGTCTTGTAATAAAGCAATGCAAGACCTTTATTTATATCACATATCTCTTTTCAATCGTACTAGGGAGACAGGGAGAGATATTTCTGATAGCCGAGAATAGATTCCGTCTGCCCGAACAGACGCTGAGTCACTAAAGCTGCCGGCATTAAAAAGAATTCAAATTAAGTTAATCTACTTATTCTAGTGGATTTTCGACTTTATTACAAAGAATTAAAGACTAGCATTGGGTTTATTTGTTTCGAGTAATTTTCGGTAAAAGAATTCATCAATTTAGAAGCTGTTAGCTTATTTCTTCGGGTCGTGGTTATGGCTAGACGGTATCATTATGTTTTGTTTTATTGTTTTTGTTTTATTGTCTGTTCGTGTTCTGTTGACCGAACTGTAAAGTCGGTTGATTAAGTCTTTCTTTATTGACTCATAAAATTAACGAAGCACGTTGATATTAATGTTTTATTGAAATAGTTTTGTTTTAATAAAACAGAACTGTTTTATACAAAACACGTTAGTGTTTTTTTTTGTTCTACTGCCATATTCAATGTTGTTTAATGCTTACTTAAGAAACCCTTAGTGTCCAGTTCACAGACAGGTCTCTTTTTTAAATGTCATTATGCGAAGTATTTCTATGTGGATACAGAGTGTCATTAGTGGTCGATGTATTGGAACGTCGACACTAGAAAGCTAATGGCGTTCCACCGCAACATACCGTATTGTCATGTGTCATGGGAACATCGTAATCGTAAAATTTCCCTTATATTAAACATTCGTTTGAAGTTACTAGTTGCGTGGTAACTATTCTCTTAGTAAGTACTTGACCAGTTTAACCAAAGAACTATTATTAATAATATTATAGACTATTTTTTTTTGTTTTACTTTATGTTCTTTGTCTCACCAAAAAAATAATAGATTTTTTTGACAGATCGATGTACTGACGCGTACGTTCTGATTTCAAAAATAATTCAGATTTCAAATTATGACATTTTGTTGATTAGGTACATCCCGATTGAAAAACTAGTTGACCCGGCGGACTTCATATCGCCGAACACTCAATTGTTTTGTCATCTGAACCTCTCCACTGTAACTTAAACTTTAAGCTATGATATTAAAGTTCAAATTTACTTTTAAGTATTATTATAAATGGTTTGTATAGAGGTATAGAAAAGTGTTTTTAGACTTTAGCGGCCAATTATTTTAATATCGTAAAAAAATAACAGCCAAAATCGAATCAGCCGGTCGAGATTTGAGCTTTGGGACACATTTAGCGATTCATTTTTGTATTATGGATCTGTGTATTGGGCTCCATATTCTTAGCTATTTGGTGTCCCATCGTCCGTGTCCGTGTCGAGGATAATTAACGCGCTAGTAAAATTAATGACAGTTAATCAGCTCGTTAGCGGTAACTCGACACCGTGCGTTACTCACTTCCCTTTGACTAATGATCGTGACCCCCTGCTATTCAGAGAATATAACATAACCTACAGTACTCACTACACCAAGCGCCCTCCGGCGGTCATCTCACGACCGGAGTAATTGTGAATTCTTCCTAATTCTTCTTTATCATTGGTACACACAGAGATGACAGTATGTGTCCCTGTGAATATTTTGAATAACAGTTTATACCTGATTCCAATCAATAAAGCAACCCATAGACAAATTACAATTTACACTAAAACACAACAAAATATTTCTGGTAAACACTTCTCAGATAACGTTAGCTAACCTTATTTTGCAATATCACTTCGCTATAATAATTAAAAATGTAAAAAAAGCAACATGGCTGCCATATATGGAATGCCATATATATACCTGTCCCTAATTTAGTCTTTGAAGAAGGCTAAACATATGACAACTCAAATCTGTTGAGACGTAAATCATTCTCCGATTCTCTCGCACGAAAACTGCATTATCACTTAATTTTTAAAATTAATATTGTAACTATAGAAATAATCTTATAAAATACAGTGGCATTATTAGATTTTTTTTCTTATATATAAATTAATTTACAGAGGTCTGTTACAGAAATGATTAAAACCAATTTTGTAAAATAGAAAATGATTGCCTATTCGTTTGCGATCAGATTTAATAACGGACCTGTTATTTGGTTAATAAATACTTGTATTGGAATTTGCATATAAATAACATTTATCTACGTTATCGGATTGTTGCGTAGTAAAACTTTATAATAATAAATAATAATACTTTCAGTGTGAATTTTTTTCCTACTTTTTGCCAAATAGGTCTTTGAAGTTTTTTTTTAGAGTTACGTATAAAAAAAAATATCAAATTAAATTGAATTATTTAAATAGTATAAATATTTATCAATTCATATATTTTTTTACGTGGTTGCCTTTTGTTTGTAATTTGACAATAATTTATTGAAGTTCAAACATTGGCTAGTGTCTAAAGATTCTTTCAAATATAAACAATGACTTTGTATAATAATTTTGTGCACTTTTTTTTAATAACACATATTAATATTATAAATTCTTTTTACACAACATATTTATCTGCGGGATATAGTTAGTGTAGGCCATAGGATGTTTATTAGAATTAATTCATCATGTTCATTGCTCTATGCTAGAGTTAAGTAAACTTTGTGTTAGAGTTAAGTTACGGGGTAAGTTAACCGTAAACCAAACGGTCAGTTTGTAACTATTTAATTTAACTCACAAACGAAGTTGTCGCCTACACTCTGGTACCTATAGCAGAAGAAAATTATATCAGTGATTTAGGAAAACAACATATAAATAATCAAGATATCAGATCTAATATTAAGTACAGATTACAGAATTACCAAAATATATTTAACTTTTTTTTAATTCGCCGTAAAACAGTTGAATGCACATTTCTCGATAGCTTCAGGACACATTTAACACGTTGGTACTTCGTTCTGGATAATGCTAGAAGGTAAAAATCCAATATTCTTTTTATTCCTGTTTTGTATGCGCTTGCACTATGCGGAAAGGTCGGCTGCGCCCGAGCAATGCAATTACGTTACGTTATAAAGTCGGTCTGCACTAATCAAGCATTGTTTACATTACTCCCCATATCTATCACTGGCGACGAAGATGGGATACTTACTTCTTCATCAACATACACTAGCGTATTCGGTTTAAAAAGTGTCATTTCCATAATACAACATGACGTAAGAGATTAAAAAGTGCAAATAATTTAGTGATAAAATTACGGAAGCAAGTAAGGTCGCGAGAGAGACATATGACCTGTGATAAATATATTAATGATGTCATAGTTGTATAAACAATAATACATAAAGAATTTTAGGGTCCTGCAGTAGTTCTCAAAATCTATAGCCTGAAATGACAATGGACCGTCACATCTGTCTGGCTAGAGACGCCATGTGAGGAAGGAAATCGTTGGAGTGGAGGACATAGTTGGTGACCAGGAGTGTGAGGCATCCTTCCTCTAGACGACGACTACTTAGTGCGGACGACAGGGAGGCAGAGGATCGGATGTTGTGGAAGGCAGAGCCTATGTCCAGCAGTGGACAGACAGGATGATAATGATGATGATCAGGTAATATTGCATACAATTATTTTAATCGATGACACATCTGTGTTACTTAATCTTTGCCGCGTGTCAGTTTTGACGTTTCCAAAGAGTAAAGGTCCGTGGGCGAGTTGACAGGTGCACTTATTGCACCGAGCGCGGGCCATTGTTTATGAAGCCATTAACCGCATTATTAAGATGGAAAGTCATGGGAACCTTTGCTTAATTTTGATATTAATTGCTGGTGGTCTTGTGTATCATCATTATCATCATCATCAGCTCACTATACGTCCCCACCGAGGGGCTCGGAGCCTACCCTATTATTAGGGGGTCTTGTGTATACTGTACTTTTATTTATACTGTGGTCTTTGGTGTTATATGGTAGTTTTATTTTGGATCGTTACAACAAAGCAGTTTTTTTTTAAATAATCAATATTAACAGATTTTTATAAATTCAGACATATTTATTTTACCAATCCAACTAGGCTCTGAGCTTCTACTCGCACGTTATCAATAGTTGAATAGAGGGATGTGAACTCTAGCCCACGTTATCGAAATCTTTCCAAAACATTAGGCATTAGACTTGAAATTGACTTGTATAGTACTATCATTCGTAATTTTGCTTAATTCTTTAGTTTCCTGATATTATAAGGAGCCTGGCAGCAATTATTAACACCTCAGAGTGCGCTACCGTGGTAACGAAGGTGATTGGCCGATTAAGTCCCGTACCGTTGTCCGATACCACGGCACTTAGCGCTCGTCGCTTCATCGTAAATCCCTCGCTACGTCCGAGCCGGCTTGTAGCGTCGTGACTCAGTTTTGGCGGATCCGACATGATTTCTACCCAAATAACTTACTATCAATACTCGAAAATGTGAAAAAGTGATTACTATTGAGAGATTATAATGAATATTTCGTATGTAAGAAGATGATATATTAATTTATAGACAGGTTAAAAATCAGTTCCGGGTTAGACATTTTTTTTTCTCTCTAAATGTATCACAAATTAGTAACGGGCTGTCTGATTTTATTAACACTTTCGTTCACAGTGATTTTATCCAAAAAATTTAGTGTCCAATACAAAGATACAATGTTTAAGTTAAGGATTGCCAACGATTGAGGTCTTTACAAAAAAAAAAACATTCCCGCAATGTTCTAGTTCACTTTCGAGTTACAATCGAGTGATCATAGTAACAAAAAACTGTGCTCATTTCGTGATGATTCAAGATGACAATCGCGGATGTGATCGTGGGTACAAATTGTAAGCCGCGGTTACAACACGGCTCGCCAGGTGACATCGTGGTGATGGTATCACAGCACTGGTGACGTGCTTAGCGCCGACGGGAAAAAAATAACGGTCACGGTCACGGTGCCGTTATTTTTATTAAATAACCTCACTTTTTCTTTACTATATTAAAAAGAAAAAAAACAACAACAGTAATCCGATTTGTTTATGATGATACATAAGAAATTGTATATTGGCATCATCATCATCATCAGCTCACTATAAATCACCACGCAGGACATCGGAACCCTATTATCAGGAGTGACTTATACAGTGTTTTGTTTGATGTATTTAAAGTTTAATTTATACAATTTATCATACTCCTTTTCCGTAAAGGAAATTTGACTTTTAAACATCAATCATTTTACTAATATTATAAATGCGGATTTGTATGGATGGATGTATAATATTACGTAAGTAAACAACGAACGGTTCAAGATGTTTGGAACAGAGACAGGCAGTCTGGAATAGCTTACAAGATAGTATTTTTTTTATGTCTCGCGACCTGCCAGCCAGCATTAATATTATAAATAATTCTTTACGTATACCTTAAATACTGGCTCTTGTACCATTAAGAAGTTTGGCCAATTAAATTGGGGTACGTTCCTATTTAGGCATACAGGTATTGTATTAACTCTAATGAGGGCCGCCATGACCGGACCACAGATAAGACTGACGTAAATACGGCTCCAGTGAAAACTTACGTAACTGTAGTTTATGTGATTTAAGAACATTTAAAGTCATAGTAAAATTTGTCTTGGTAAACTTGTTGTTTACGTTAGTTGTGATTTTGAAATGTACAGTTAACTATTTAAATAACATTAAATGTAATATTAGCTAGGTTAGAAGCAAAATATTTATAATACAAATCGAATAACAAATTAGTATAGTCAATGATCAAAGAGTTTGACTAGGTCCAAGATAAAGCCATTAAATAAAAAAAAAGATTTTTTTATACCATTAATGTCAGAAAAGTTCTTCTCTTACTGCCAAACTCAGAGTCGTTAATTAGTCACTTAGGGCCTTGGTGTAGATTTCTCATTCACCTACCAATGCCTCTTAATGATTCCAGGGTGATTTTGTCTAGTAAGCTTTTTGTTTCGCACAAATGTAAATCAAAAGAGATTCACGAACGCAAGCCGTACAGTCTTTTGTACAAAATGCGAAGCCCTTGGTATGCGAATTGAGATTATCTCGTTGTGTCAAGCCGATTACAGACCGCAATCGTGTGAAATAAAAGGATTTACAATCATTACAGCACTCGTTGAGCCAATAAACAGAAACTAAATACTGCATTATGAATACTTCTTTCGACCTAGGTCTTGTCCCTGTCTCGCTAACAATGTACTCTTAGCTATACGTTAGTTACAGATGTGTTAATGCATTTATGTACGTATGTATTGTTTTTATTTCTATATTCTATTCATTTACATAAAATTCAAATTATATTAGTGTGTCGTAATTTAAATAACTGAGACAGCGTGGTTGACTAGCCTAGTTACTCCTAATATAGAGGCCAGAGTCGCTCGTTGGGGGTACGGGGTGGGGGGATTATGAACATACTTTTACTTGTTTTTAAACAATCGTATGTTTATTTGAAGGAAGTTTGAAAGTAGCACCAGTAATTAAAAAATGAGAAACAAAAGGTTATCGTGGTATGTATTATGTAAAGAGATGATGAGCACACAAAAAAAGGTGATAACATTGAATGTGGATGGCTATAAAGGTAAAAAGACCAACGAAAGTGTGGATAGTTGGTGTGAAATAGGATATGAGTATGAAGTGTGTGAGTTCAGATATGACGGCTGATAGATGTATGGAAGTTTAGGACATACTGTGCCGACTCCGTATGGAGAAGGGCAGGGATGATGATGATGTTCACATAACATTGTAAGCTAGTGAATACAATATTATCTCCGTTCATTTCACAGGAGCTCGTCTGTTCTTACCATGATTGTGTACAATTGTATTCATAAATTAGCAACATACATCATCGCGATGGAACATTTCGATCGCTGGCTGCGTGAAAGCATTTGATTTATTACATTTCGTGTCTGCGTACAAAGCGTGACTTGTATATTGAATTTAATTTCTATACGTGATAATGCGCGCTAATGGTGCGGTAGCATATTAACGGGGCTCACTGATGTTGTTTTGACTATGAATAATTACGTACTTTCTTTATTTAGATTCTTCTTTTGACAGGAGTAGAGTCCAGCACGACTTTCGTTAATTGTCCAATTAATTTATAACACTCCCGACACTATATCTCGATGCCGAAAATAAAGTTCGGCTTCTACTAAGTTAACTTGATCTTTATTATATAAAGCAGACATTTTTTTAACGTCGTTCTGATCTCAGCAACCACGGCACAGATTTGAATAACTCTTTTTGTAGACACAAGCGTATTGCATTCATTAAATAACACATAAACAAACAAAAGCAATTGTAATTATCATCAGGATAAACCGGTACTCCTCCGCGGTCCCACCACGTCGCATCTCACGGTGCGACCCCGCTGAGTCGCGGAGGACAG
>JAODUI010000003.1:966891-996533 GCA_027563995.1 Papilio gigon
GTAAGAGCGTCGGATAATGTACATATGCAATTCGAAAATTGAAAAACACATTGGTACATGGCGGGGATCGAACCTGGTCAATGTCGAGTACGGTCCGGTCCGGTCAAGCGCTTAACATCTGCGCCACCGACGCTCCTAACTTATGCAGTATACCAGACAATAATCCTTTCATCCAGACCCATTTTGGAGATACCTTGCAACGTATATCTATCAAACTGTAGTAATCCCAAACAGATACGACTGCGGGTCCTTCAAGAAGAGAGCGAACATTTCCCTTAAAGGCAGGCAACGCATCTGTGTTTCCCTGATGTTACTGACGTCTACGGGCGTCGGCCAAATAATTTTAGGCAATCCGCGGCTTTTTACATACACATAGCAGATTACACACTACCTAAATCACAAACGTCAGTATTATTTTGTATAAAAACATGTTTTGTATAAATTCTATGAACAAATTATAACACGATTGCTACAATGCCACAACTAGACTTGTGTAAACAATTACCTACTTTACTGATATTATAGCAAAGTAGGAAACACGCTAGCGCAGGCCGGTGAAAGTGGTTTTGCTTCATTACGCTGTACTAGTGATGTTTATGTTGAAGATATGTATCGATGTCGACACATGAGAAGATTCGCATTTAAAAATATATATTTTTTCAGTTCTTCTCATATAACCCATATATCGACTCATAAACATTGTTTTTAAAACATAGTATTAGACTTTTGTAGGTTCCATAATGACATAGATACCATAATAACCTGTTATCATTATCAGCCTTTGTCCGCTACTGTTGTACATAGTCCTTCCCCAATGCCTTCCATAGTATGCGGTCCTCCGCCTTCCACGTTCGTTGTTTTTTTATTATACATGTTTAATATTCATAAAACCATAGATTGTTTTTAAATCGACTAAAACGTACAACATTTTTTATTCGACTTTAACTCTGGTGTACCTTAGAGACTGTTAAATTAGGTTTAGTATTAATTAAGCTATTACTAAGAGATATACCATTGTTCTAAAGTAAATTTAAAATGTTTTTTTTGTAATTAAATTGTATATTGATATATGCCAATATTAACGAGCGTTAATAACGTTCACCCGATAGTTCCGCGGCCCAGCACTAACAAAAGACCGGTCTGCAGTTATGAACGAATATGTAGGTAATGTTACGTCACACAGAATCCGTGCCATCGCGACGTTTGACCATTCAAGCGTTCCGGCGCAACATCATCGCTAATTTGGTAACTAATAGGAATATGTCCTATTTCAAAACATTGACCACGATTCCACCTGTTGAGTGATGGTATGGTCGAAAGAATGCGCTAGTTTAACATGCCTATTAAATACTCTTTAAAGCCTTCTTCGTTTTATGATTGAAATCATTTCGAATTTCATACTTACTTCATAAAGTTTATAATTAATTAAAATAGTTTTACTATACATTATGGGCTACAAAAACAAGGTTTGATAACTTGATTAAAAAATTATTATAACTGGTTATAATAATTTCTCAGTTTACTTAATTACAGCACTTAGTAAATATTTTATAGACACTGTAGTTAATTTTTCTGTTAATTCTATTTGTCCATGTAGATACAGAAAAGATTACTACTACATTCAATAACCTTAGATCCTGATAGAAAATTTATTATTTCGACGAGGAAAACTAATTGCTATCAGTATTTTGACAGGCGCACAGATTGTGTTTTACTTATCTTGGAAATCATACCAGACCTATTTCTGATATTAATTTCTTTGTAAATTTATTCCAAATTTTCATCATTACGTCTCAAATAATTGTTGTTATAGAGCTTAAGTAAATAAGTGATAATAACAGTATAAATATTTTAAATCCATGTGAAAATTAGAAGTAAGTGACACTGCCATCTAGCGACGGGAGTTTACAATCAAATATTGACGTAACTGTTGGTTACCAAAAAATTAAGCAACTGCTTGCGAAACACTAATTACTAGTATCACTAAGTAGTTTTCGCAATCGCACACACATCGTACGAGGATAAAATCGTGTCAGATGACGAGTTGAACGACGTAAAAACCCCGCCTTTTTGGTGGCGTGATATAGGAAATAGCTGTCAGAAGGTTGTTTTAAATTATGCATTCTTATACACGTTTCGGCAATGAAAACCCACGGTTAGAGAATAAAGGATAGATGAACAAGAATGCAAACTGGTCTACACCTACTACATTTGAACTATTTTTTTTTTCAACATATAGCTTACTCTTTTTTTTTGGTAACGGGTGGGAAATCTTCAAAAGATATCCTGCCTTCTGGGGGAAAGGCAGGGTTATGTGAGATTCGTACTCACTAAGACCCCCTCGGTGGCCATCCTCAAGTGCGATTGCGAGGACCCCGGGATCTCCGGAGGAACGCACCGGGACCAACATATAGCTTACTCTAGTAAAAATATTATAATTATAAATAAGTAACGTATTTACAACGGTTTTTTTTTAAATTAACTAGTGATCTTCAATCGTTCGAAAGTCGAACACCATTCGTATGTTTTTTTTCTTTTTTAAATTAACGATAATCAAAAATTAAATGAAGTTGTCCGTTTCATAACTTGATTTCATTACAGTTATTGATCCCGCCAAAATTATACGAAATTGACAAATTACATTGACTTATTACGCCACGAAAATTGATGGATGGATAATAATGAAATAGCATACAGGTTTTTGTGGAGATTAAACACTGTGTTGATTACTTATAAAACGGCTTAACTCACGTGCAACTCGGTGTCAATACCGACTAGTTTCGAGCCCATTGTGGGCTCATCTTCAGTGAGCGACGGGCCGCGAATGCGCGATAGTACCATTCCCACTCACCCCGAAGATGAGCCCCCGAGGGCTCGAAACTAGTCGGTACTGACACCGAGTTGCACGTGAGTTAAGCCGTTTTATAAGTAGTTTAGTGAAATGTCTCACGAAAGTTTTAATAGTTTAAGTTTTGATTACTATTATTTGTAATGAATTAACATACAAACCTCTTTAGTGGACCTAAGACAAACAGAAAATTGATTTGTCCTTAGAATTCATAAGTACACTTAAACTAGATTTACTAAAGCTTCCTTGGTCTCTGATTATTAAAGCTTTTTACACCATGTGTTTAAGGGTCATCATTAAAAACTGAAAAACTCAATCTATGGTTTATCAAAGGGAACCGCGTTATTACATATTACGGAATCAAGATGGCCGACAAAAAGCCTCTAAGTTCACGACTCACTGCGTCAAATTCACTCGATTATGGCAATAAACGTATCCTCAATTTACGATAACGATGTCGCCTGATAACGTTGTAAAAAGCTGTCTTGAGCTTTTTCATTAAAGCTTACTACCAGCAACTTTTGCCGCAGCTTTCACTTCCTGGTGTCGCACCGAGATGCACGTAGACCGAATAGTTTAGAACATTGAGTTAATTACCGCAACTAGTAAGAGTGTTACCTGTAACAAAAAAAAAACAATCAATCAGAATTTCAATAATAGTATTCATCTTGCTATATCTCCTGTCCTTTGTTAATAATTAAAAATGGAGGAAAAATTACTTGTCTATATTTAGCAAAGAAACCTGTTCATTGCGTGCATCGGTGCAGTTGGCAGCGGGGCGCGTGCGTGCGGTTATTAAAAAAATAATTTTATTATTATGTCTCAACTAATAAATTGTATCTGGCAACATCGGACATGTCGGCGTGTGTCACATGAAGTAAATTTGCATGAGAAATTAAATGTCAAGCGTGCTGTTGGCAACAATTAAAATACTTGTCATTCAACGTTGAATAAACTCATTTCCTCATATTATACGTACTTCAATTGTTTTTTTTCGGGACCTCAAAAAGATTAATCGTGGTAAGAAGCCTATATCTTACAAATGTGACTTTATTTAAAAAAAAATCGCTGACAAATGTAAAGAAATATGAATGCTATCATATCAATAATTATTGAGTTTCAATGTATAATCAAATTAAATTAAAGAACATAGTTTTTATTTTACTCATGAAAAATACGAACAGAAATTTGTGTATTCTGAACTATTACGAACGTGCTATATAAAACGCTCTCACATTTTACTATAACGCGTCTAAACAAAATGGAGAACTGTAGTTTAAACTGTAGTGTAAAAATTTTGACAGTTAACATTTTACCTAAACACGTCAGTCTTAACAGTTCAGTATAGTTAAAACTGAAGCGAGCTAAAGTATTGTTTATCAAATTAATTTCGATATTATCTTGAACATTCAAAGTACAAGGATAACACTTTGATGTTATATTAAGTGCCCCATCAATAACCAACAATAACGTTATCTGAGCTCATGGATCCATCTTGAAGTGATCGGTTGAGTAAATAACATAAGTTAAAAGCAAATTGATTTGCTTAGCTTTAATTTATATCATCATTAGCAAAAATATCTTGTTGCATGTAAGTATTAAGAGCGTCGGTGGCGCAGTTATTAAACACTTGACCGGACAGAACCGTACTCGACATTGTCCAGGTTCGATCCCGGTTCGCCTAGTCACCCATTAATAATAGGGTAGGCTCTGAGCCCCTCGGTGGGGACGCGTAGTGAGCTCATGATGATGATGTAACTATTCTAATCATTACAAAGGCGGCTTTTAACAAGTATTTTAATGCAACGGATATGTTACTGGAAGGCAAAGGACCGGATATTGTAGAAGACCTATGTCCAGAAGTGGACAAAGACTGACGATCTGTCGATCACCCTTAGAAAATTATCTATCTTTAAATGACGAAGTACATGAACAATTACTTAGCGATATAATCGAAACTAAAAATACAAACAATTCCATATATTTGAACATTTACAACAAACAATTGTTAGAAAGTATACCTTTGACAATAACAAGTTTTCAACAAATGTCACGTATAGAGACAGGTTAGACGTCAAGCGGCAGAGCGAAACAAACGTGTCACGTCTCGTCCTCCGTTACTGTTGTCTAAACAAGACATCGGATGCGCGGGCGCAGGTATTGTACCAGCTGGCCAAATAAGATAAATACTTCCCAGGAATGACTCCGAAGGATGAACGTCGACACCTTTTATGTTCTTTCGTTGAAGTATTCTTTAGTTAGACGATTTTTTTTAGTATATTTGGTGGAAGATATTTATGATTTTTTTCTTCATTCTATTTATTAACCAAATCATTTAAATTCAAACATATATAACGCAGGTTTTGATACAAGTATAGACATTGGCGAATCTATTCTTTAATTAGTGAGGGATAGTGCTTCGGTCATAAAATTTACTTCGACATGAACAAGCTTTTAACGCTTTTAAGACAGTACTATAATCCTATTGTTTAGTGGTAGCCAACAGTTTAACAATGAAAGTACATTACATAAAGAAGATGCAAAACGTGTTGCTTTTTTATTCTAGACGTTTATCCTTTTACGTTCGATTCAAGAAGTTTGTAATATTGTCAGCATGTATGATTAAGTATGATTGATTAAAAACAAAATATTCCAACATCGGTAATGAAACATAGTTTTCATTGAAATAATATAATGAATTTAAATAATCGACACTCGGCAGTGAGAAGTCGAATCTGTGGTTTCTAATAAAATTGTATGTAAGACAATTTGTTGAACACAATGTCGATTAATAAATTGACACCTACGACCGAGGCGTTGAATGACTGAACTATACTAAGCGCATTACGTCATCTGAATGACATGAATGTTTTAAACTTGGAGTTTATAGCAGTGGTTGTCACTCTTCTATCTAAGAGCCGAATAAGACAAAGTGAGGTATCACTGCGGGCCGCAGGTTCGTGCACTAAGTACTTGACACAACCAATCTATTTAATTTTCTTATGAGCTATTATAACGCGTTACCCCCTTATATATAAGTATTATTCGATATCTAAGGAACAGAGAATCTTTTCAAAGTTTATTGAAAATATGCTTCCTTTCTATGAAAGGTTTTTTCTTCTAAAGATGTGTATAATTCGTAAATTTCGAAGGCCACACAAATATCTACAGAGGCCGCGGTTTAGTGACCCCTCGTTTATAGAATATACAATATGTGTAACAGCTGATGAATTTAGTCGTGTTTCTTACTATGAAATAAAGAATAGTTCAACGTCAGACCAATGTACCAAGAAATTGGAATCATCATGAAGTTGATCGTGTATATCTTTTTATAAACCTGATGTTATAGCGAAGTAAAACTAAAATTTAAACGATCATAAACTTGCAAATAGACATTTTAAGAACAAATTTCCATAGGCCATTATTATGATTGGTCTATCAATTTTTATGCTTGAAGTATTCAACAGTAGCAATTAGTGTTATTTATAAAAAGATTTCTAATATACTATCATTAAAAGATTTTGTAGTCTGTTATTATTGATGATGTTTAATAAATCATATGTGTTGTATCAACTCTTAGTGGATACGTTCTGATATCTATCAATCTGCATTCATTGGCCCCGGGCGCGGACCACCGCGAACTTGGCTTTTTTTCTTGTCCTACTTTTTACATAATTTGTTTCAAATATTATGTTTGAGTACATGGATAATAAATCTATCTAGTGATATGAGTTATTGCGCAGAGAATGTTGTAGAAAGTGGTCTAATTAATGACATATAAAACATTAAAATACAAATTATCTTTAAAGGATATATTTTCAGGACTTCTAAACATCTGTGAGTTTTATTTTTGTTACTGAAATTTGATTAACAATAATCTAGACCGATAGGGTACAAGATTAGAAAAGCAGATATATTTGTAATATAGCAATGGAACCGTCTATCAATAATTGCCTTTCTAATTATAATACAAAATTTTTCAAAGTTAAGTATGGCACAAATAGAATAACGTATGAAAAATGTTCCTTTTTCTAACAAAATATTAGCAGATATTTGTTAATTTAGTACTTGTAGGATTCAACTAAGCTTTACGCTAGGATATGGTTTACGATGATAGTAGAATGGCGGGATTCATTAGAGCTATTGCCCTTTAAAGCTTTGTTTTTCACGTCTATTGGCGTTTAATATTGTCTTAGTAATACATCAGATAACAATCTGCATTCTTAGTAAAGTACAGATGAAAGTAGGACTGTGTCGAAAGGCTTGTGAAGTAAATCATAACAGTTGAAGCATTAGAAAGTTGCGCGCGCGCATCGCGGATTCGTATCGACACGTTCATCATAGTCATCTCCGAATACGTGCGTTGAAAGCGAGAGTACTTCAACGGCATCTCCCACATGCACTCATTCATAGTTTATTTTAGATTTTCACAATGTACACACGGTACTGAGAGAAAGCGTTCTCTAGTGTATCGTTACAGTATTCTTATTTGACTTTAAAAACGTCGATAGAAATGTATGATTGAGATTTGATCTAAATATGGAGAACTGTTCAAAGTAGGTTTTTACTATGTTATTGATTTCATGTTATCTATATTTTAGTTGAAGACGGTCATAATGAAAGTGTATGCATAAATTGAATTATTGCTGGTTTATGTTTTAAATTTATATTTATTTCTATTCTATATATATTTGATTACACGTTTGTTGTTACATGTTTTAAAAGTTACCTATATCTTTACGATCAATTAAAAAAAGTTCCCCCCCCTCGTTTAATGTAAATAAGTTCTATTTTTGTATCAAAATTTAAACTAAGGTATTTTAGGAGCATATAATAAATCTAAGCCATATTTTTCCGCTCCGCTCGTAGATGTAGTCGAGGCATAAACCGATGATCATGGCCGACACATAAAAATTAGCATATCCGTGCTCATTGATTGTTTTGAATTCAGTGCGGGCGTGGGCCCAAGGTTGCGAGCCACCGGCCCCTAGTCACAGACTAGTGCAATATTGTGCAACATCATTGTCACTTAGTCTTCTAACTATAAGGTGAGGTAACAAGTATAGACTTAACAATTTGTATGTCGAATTATTATCAGCTCACTATTCTTCCATGCTGGGGGGTTCGGAGCCTATCATATTATTTAGGAGTGACTAGGTCGTAGTCAACCACAAACGTCCTATTGATATTGTAAAAATATTCCTCAGTATCTTCTTCGTGTACAGAACAGCATATACATATTTTCATCTCTCAAACATCGTCTACCTTCTTCCACTTCAAGTGGAATTACAACAGTTTTTCGTTCAAATCATTGTCCGTCAGTTATCTTTGTCAAACGTTGTTGAAATAAAACAATATTTACGTATCGATATGAACTCTATAAAAACTTATCTACATGTTAAAACAAGCCCACATTGAAGCGTCACCTTGTATGTCACGTGACACACGTGACTCAGAGAGCGGCGCCGGCGCAACATTACGGCGCCGCGGCTTATATGGCAGTCGCCATTTTATTGTCGTCCGTTATGCTTGCACTGCGTAAAGTGACGATATTTTTGTATATGGTAAACTGACCCAGTAGCTCATTGATTAGAACATGTGCTTTAAAACGCATTTCAGTTTTAAATCAAAGTAATAGTTTTTTAGGCAATGCAAAGAAATTTCTATCTTAGAGACCTAATATTTAGAGGCCTTAGGTATGATTTTCTACTAAAGTAATAATTATATAAAATACGTGGTTTACAATAGTTATCTCACTTTTAAACTATTAAAACTTTCGTGAGACATCACTATACTACTTATAAAACGGCTTAACTCACGTGTAAATCGGTATCGGTACCGACTAGTTTCGAGCCCATCGAGAGTTATTCTTAAGGGTGAATGGGAAAGTTACTATAGCGCGTTCGCGGCCCGTCGCTCACACTGTGATAGTTATCTTACTTATAGTTAGTTTTCTAATTGAAACTTATTATCCGGCAAACAAACGTCGACACGATACAAACATGATCTAACAATCTCACAAAAAAAAACTAATAACATAAATTAAATTTATTCATCAATCAATGAAATAAACAAATTAAAACTCAGTGTGAGTTTACTTACAAGATAATGCAGTAACGTACGATACATTAATATCTAAATTTATTATTACCTCTATCATTGAAGGTAATTTGTTTTGTAAGGAGACGTTAATAGACGTAGATGAATCAACAATTTATTAACTACGAACAACGGTTGAGAATAAATTTGTTAAACAAAAGAAAATAGAATTATTTCCTAGTGTTAATGGTATAAAACATATACTTTATTCAAAAAACGTCCGGCTGGCTCATTAAAAGATAACATTCTAACGCCCACATGAACGTGGCGTGCTAGAAGACAAACTCACCTCTATACCTGTCCTAATCGTCAAGTCAACAAACGATATTTTCCATAAATTAAAAAGAAAACGATATTACCTTGCATAGCCGGTTTCAATTGAAGATTTTCTATAGAATGACTAAAGCACTTTCAAAGATAATTCCTATTTTTTCCATAAGAAGTACACAATTCAGTGTGTATTCAAGCAGTTTAAAGTTACCAGCACGGCAATTTATACAGTACTTGTAACTGCAGCTGCCAACGATCATTTGTAACCTTTGAAACAAGCATTTATAATCTTCATTTCAAACTGACAATGTTGCTAGTTAAAAAAATAGAATGTCTCATAGCCGTGGTTAAGTCCTTTCACCTCCATGGTCATACAATTCAGGGAAGAAATCGAATCAGAAACATGCAAAGTTTAACACCGCATGTCGTGAGGAAGAGCTTGTATTCAAGTTTAGCTCATCACGAAATGTTGGTCTCAATCACATCGCGTCGGCTAGCGGTCGTGAGGTTGCATTCGTTGACAATTCAACGATACGTGAACAAATGAATGCGATGTCACAGCATTGAGCTACGAGGCGGATCGATAGATGGAGTTCAATTGAAGATCTTCAATTTACATTGCTTTCTATGTTATTTGAATCAACACAAAATACTTTGTTGACTTGAGCCTACTTTTTATATATTTGTAAAGTAATATGTTAAATTTGCTAAAGACACAAAGAATGTGTGTTAGAAAAATATAGTATCAGAATTTAATTAGGCTTAATTATAAATGCGAAAGTGTACATGCTTGGATGTTTAAGCACGTAACTCGAAAGCGGTTAAACGGATCTGGATGAAATTTGGCACAGAGATAAAAGACAGTAATGAGATAAAGATTATTTTATGAACTAAAAAATATAAATGTCATGTTATAAAATAGACAATTATGAGTGATCACTTGAGACCACAAGAAAAGTTCGATTCTGTTTTTTTTAATGATAAAATTTAGTGTTTATAAAACAAACCGTTATATCGGTATGCCAATGATAGAACAGTTAATAACTGTGCCAAAATAATAGAAACAAATTTGAATTGGCGAGCGAAACTAAATTGTTTTATAGAAAACTTGCTTCATAAAAATGTTAATTTTGGACTTTACTTCAAAGTTCTTAGGGCACATATTTGAGTAGGAGAGTATTTTAAATTCATTTGAACACGAGAGACGTGTGCGAAAAAGCGCGGTTTACTATTAAAGCTTTTTTGTCATTAAACAAAAGAGTTTTTAAATGGAACTATCAAGTCATGGTCAGTGATGTCTATAATTTTATTGTTAAAAGCATCACCATTAGTTTTTACAGCACCCAATACTTTCACCGAATCCGAACAATTTGTTAATTTGGCATTTGATTCGAAATCAAAACGGGAAATTGTAAGTGCAGTAATTTTAATTTCCACAAGCCATTATTCTAAGAGTACAGGAAATTATTCGTAATGATAAATAATTGACGCATTTAAAGTCATCAAAACTTTTCTTGCTGTTTAAATTCTAGTATTAACAGGACGTAGCACGGTATGGATTCTATAATGGTAATCCTCGTCTATCACTTAGTCTTCCGACTATCTTCTTCCTTCTTCTAAGAGTTTGCTAACATTCTGACAGTCACTACAAAATGCGTGGCCTCCCAACTATGACTTTATCTTGTTTAATATAAATTTATGGCAAGCCTGTGTGGTCCAGTTTTAACAGTCTCAATGTTAGACATATCTTAATTAGTTTGTCTAAAGCGTTAATTTGTCTTCATGATTTCACACGTTTTATGTCCGCTTGTAACGCTCGGGTCCGCCAGTTAATTACCTCCCTAATAACTTCAATGTTCGCAACGACCTTATAACCCAGTCCCAGTTTTCAATGTCTAAGATGACGTAATGCAAAGTAAAACCAAAAAATAGAATAAAGAAGTTGATTGTTATTTTAATTTCTATAAGAGAATATCTTGTTTTAATTCAAAGAAGTTTAAAGAATTGGTTATATGAAAGATTGAAATCGACGTCCCAAAGTTTCTCACAAGGAAAATTGGAAAAGGCAGGTCCATTTTGATACTCAAATACCATTTGTACACACTTGTTGATAGCACAAATAACACTTAACTGACCTTATTTATACAAATGGCTCGGTATACGAGAATAGTTGTGCAACGAGGTCTCCTTAAGGCCTTCCATAAATCGTAATGAGTGAAGACACAATGGTCGGTGCTTTTCCAAGATTAACTTCCTAGTTATCTCGACAGGTGCGAAAGTTATGAGCCGTGTTTTCATCAAGTACAACGTGTAGGGACTTAATAAGATGGTAATTAATATTTAATAGTCGTGCTTATAGCAATGCTATTTGAACCTTTCCTGTTGTAGACTAGGTGTGATCTGACGTCAATGACCCTAAGACTAATATAGTACATTGAAGGAGACATCGCAATTCAAAACACAACACAGAACAATATTTCTTCTTTTTTCTTCGTCACTGCAGTCTTTCCAGAGCGGTCGTGGTGACCATGGACCAGAGACCAGTTTCACAAGGCGGTCATATTTCACTGTACTTAATGATGTCATACTGTCTGGCACAGATCGGATTATTTTCTTTATTCTACTTTTAATCTATATCTGTATCTTCACGAAATAACAATTTGCCGGCTAGCAATCTTTTCGTATGTCACCAGGAATCTGTGGGTTACTATTAATCTTTTGTTTTCTTGCAATTTATGTATTATTTTTTTATCATAATTATTTATCTTCTCTATTACATAATTCTGAGCATTGATTATTCGTTTCCTAGTTTTTACCAGTTTATTTAAGACATATGTAACAGTATGTGCGTAATACAGTGTGTTCAGGTAATGCCTTCATTGTTACTTCGATGCAAATTATCAGGCGTATTCTACCGCTCAAGGAGCAAGCGATGTCAGATAAGGTGTACATACTGCATACTTTTCTGCATCGCTCGTGACTTACACGCAAATTATTGACGTCCTTACATCGATTTATGTTGTGTTAAATTCGTTCCATATGTTACACTTTTAAGATATAATTACAGTGGAAGTCAGAGTTGTTAATTCTATGCTAAGAGTGTAATAAACAACTCTGAGTGCGGCATATGAAAAATATTTTATATAATGTTCAAAATTAATGCTGTTTGGAACATTAGATATAGTGTTCAGCGACCAATAAAGACTAAGTTGACACGATACTTCGCCCTAGAATGGTAAAAAGCGATTAAATGCTACACCTCTGAATATCACAGATTTTATCTCTGGCACCTAACGTATTTTAAAATTGTTGCCTTTAAAATAAGTCGCGTGCCGAATAGATAATCTGTCGCACATACAAAGAAGTGATGGTTTATTATTTATAGAATTAATAAAATTTAATATGGGAAAACAATTGTCTTCTGTTTATTAGTTCAAGCTTATTTCCGATAATCTCTTAAACGGCTCGATAAATTTTGACGAATCTTTACTAGATGGTTGCTGATGAATGCTGGAGTCATTTAAACTTTTTTTCATTTTGTTTCTCGTATAATACTTTACTGACTGAGTCGCAAACAGTTTTCCTCTAGTGTTAATGATGTCCATGGGCATCGACGACCACCTTTGTGACACCAACATTCGTTTGCCTCCTTCTCTTATAAAAAAACAACCATACGTTTGTAAACTAAATGCGTTACTTTTTTAAAAAAATATTCACTACATTTGAAGAGACATTTATCATCGTATAAACGTAAAGCAGGTAACAACGGTTTTCTTACAGTTATTACAAATAAACAACAGTACTGCAACTAATGGTCAGGTGCAGGAGTTGTGTGATACGTGCAGCGAATAAAGTAGGCCTCATTACGACTTGAACATGAACAAAGACATTACTTTAGTTCTTACTAATATAAATGCAATTTTTTTATACTAGCATAGACATGTGAATGGTTACCAAATAACTTCAGAAAAATGGAACACAGATAAAGTGCAGTTTGGTTTTTTTTTTGTTAATATTGTCGGCGGTATTTCCAAAGCAGTACGACTTTGAGTTTTTCGTTTGAAGAAAAGAGCGTATCTCTTTCTCAAAGACAACGCATCCGTTCTTATCATCTACGATCTAGCATCGACGATCACTTCGGTGATCCCGCCGATAATTCTCATATAAAAATACTTATCCGCAAGCGATAGCTAGTCTTTCAAATAACCTTACTCGCTTAATTGACGACTTATGGAATGAAACTTAAGAAAACAACTCAATGAACTAGATTGATTGGTACAAGGTCAAATTGATACATTAAAAAATGATGAATGTTCTAGAAAAAAAAACTTATATATGTAACAATGCTTGTTAACTAAAGTAAAAGGCAGTTGGAACAATGTAATTTACAAGCTTGAGATGATACTTTTTAACAATACAAGAATTATGAAATAAGTATTCAGACCGTTTAAGTCTTTACGTTGGTAACAGGTGAATTGGTGAAGGCCTATGTCCAGAAATGGATAGACAGCGGATGATGATGATTACATAGGTGATGTTTTTCAAAAGTGTACAGAGTTAAATATTATATAACCGACAATATCTGACCACGACAAGGATTAGTCAGCTCGTATAAAGATTTTTACAGTACATACACAATGCACAGATTTAAAAAATATACTGCTTGCAAGAAAACCGGTACAATAATGTAATAATTTTGTCGCAATTACACTTGAAACAATTTTGTAAGAATTCACTTTATTGTGTCACATAAATCTTTGTAAAGCGTATTTGAAAACTACGTTATTTATTTGACATACAAAATATACCACACGCGAACATAGTCAATTACAATACCAGATATTGAGCGGATATTACGAGCACTTTAAATTGTTATAAGTAGCATTTCGTTTCAGTGCTGACATCTGTATGAAGTGTCAATTCAATCGAAACTATATCTATAGTACGTCTCTTTAAGGATACGGTTTCATTCGTAACGTCCTGTCTATTGATATATGCCTTAAATGTATTTTGTCACACGGAAGTTGTTCTCATATTAAGCTAGACACGTATAAAAATGCCTTAAAGTTAGTACGATTCAAAGTAATTTATTATTACTTACATGCTTACAAAATTGTAGTCGGATATACAAACTTAATTAGAGTTGATCCGAGTTTAAAGATAAAATCCTAAAAATGTATAATCTATAGATACGTAATCTAGAGTATAAATACGAGGTGAAAACCTGCGGCGATCTTTTGACGGAATAAATTCTATAACTGTTGTCATTTACAATACAAAACGACACTTGGAAACTAGACTCTCGAGTTAACGTCAAACTTGTAAGAAAGCAAGTGAAGTATTTCCCGAAGTCGATGACCGAGCTCCGTCTACCAGATCACCATTTGCTGCTTTGATTATTTAATCTTGTACTTTACGCTTTTCACTATTTTCAACTTCAACGTCGGCGATATCATTGGAACACGACGGAGTCCATTATTATATAAAAGAAGAAGTGTAGGTTACAAATCTAAGTGTAAAACCGATCGAATCGGTTTTTCCAGTCTTTCGATACAAATGCTCTTATTAATAGTAAGTCAATAATGATATATTAATATCACCATTACAGGAGAAAGTCAAAGATTTCTCATCACAGCAATCGATTAAGTAAATCGCACACTCATCGCTCGCCACACAATGATCCAGAATAACAAATTGCTTTGGAAAGTGTACCAGAGATTATAGAACGGCGTGGATATTAACCTTGTAAAGACAAAATATGAATAGAACAAATGAACAACGCGAACAAGCTCTTTCCACTAATCAATTTATTTGAAACTAACTCTCAATTGACACGATGTTAATTCTTCATACATACATTTATGTATGGAAATTTAAAAAAAATGTATTCTCATGCTTGCGATTTTTTCAAATCTAGAATTCATAAAACAAGCGTTAAATAACCGTTACTGTATACGTAATAAGGAGCCTATTGAACATCGTGCATTTGTCAACGCAAGGTCACGGCACTTGTTTGTCGGGTGACAGCTGCAGAGGGCGCTGGTGTTTACCCAGCCCTTGGTAAAGGCTCCCTTGTAATTTAACGCGTTCATAGACCAAGCAATACATTGATTCAAACTGCCGCATACAGCTTCGTTTTTTGTTACTTAAACAGTCCTTTAGTGTTTTTCTCACATCTACATCTACACTATGAGACCGCCTTAAAGTTCTAAATGGCTGACTGAACTCTGAGTGCGGTTGTAACACAAAATTATGGTAACCAAACTATCACAACCTGTTTAATATCTTGTTATGCTTTTAAAAGTGTTTACTAAAAACTCCTTTAAATGAATAAAGTACGGTTATTTTTTTTTCTAGAGCTCTATGTCGTTGGTCAAAATTAGATGGTAAAAAGTGGCATCCTTTTTAAGTTCCAGTTAGTATCGGAAATCCTGTTGACATGAAGTCCGGTGTACTCTGACCTAATTGTCGAGTGACGGCGTGACGTTGAATTTCTGTTTTAAAACGGCATTTATATCCGTCTATTGTAAATGTTTTCCTTGGTCGTACAAGAAAGCTTGTCTTTAAGACAATCCTATATTAAGATTTGCAACTAGTTTTGTTTACTTGTTATTGTTTAAAGAAAGATAAATTGGAATGTTTCTTTAGACAGTTTCAGAAATTAATTTTGTTTCTCTAATTTGAATCTGGTCAGTCTGATAACAGTGAGTACAAAGAAATAAACGTATGCGGTCTACTTTTATCTATAAATATTAGAAAAAAATATTTGCATTGTCTGTCCGTATTCTAATACGAGAAATTAAAAAATTTCGTTGGGTTTAGAAATGTCTACGCTTGTTTACACTTTGTCGTCGGCTTTGAGCACGAGTTTGTGGAGCATGATGTTTGGACAGGGAAGTGGTTTGTTAGTTACATACAGGCATACACGTTTTGATTTACTATCCTTTCGTACAAGTTACCTTAACATGGAGAAGACGAGAAAAATGATAAATTAACTTTTCAATCAAGATCTTACTTATTTTACTGACAGTCTTCTCACCAGCATCAACAACTTGGCTTTTCCTTACGTAGTGTCGGCACAGTACTCTTCCATACATTACTGTCAGTCGTCACATTTAAATTCACTCCCCATTTCACATAATCTATCCACATCCTTCGGGCTTCCTCGACCTTTGTAGCTACCCGCATTAAATCTTCTCCAGTCTTTTCAGAGCATTATTTTAACACCATAATTAATTCCAATGGTGCTCTTTGTTCTAATACTGTAGATGACTAACACATCGTCGACAGAATCTCTTCATAAGATCATTACGCTTTCGTAACTACGAGCACAGGAACAACAGTCGTCCTTTAAACGTCAAATTCATGTACCACTGTTGGAGTGGTTACTTAGTGTATATTTCTCAAACCCTTAAAGACCGTTAAATCTTTAGTGTGTCAGTATATATCATGAACTTATAATTATTTATTAAAATGTATGAGACTGTACAAGTTACAAAGTTAATCACTGATCATATCACATCTGGAAGTTATTCCAAACGTCAGATGTAGTTTCTTTTACACTTGTCAATTAAGGCCCGCCCTTGTGATACACATTGACATTCCATCTCCGGCGTTCAGTGTCAATGGAATCAATTAGGTGTAGAAACAAACTCAAGTGATATCACTTTATACCAATTAAACTTCGCAAGAGACGAATTGATTCGTAGAATACTATCTCGGCTACATTCCTGCATTGACTTTGTCCTGTCTGATATATGTATTTATGTCGATGCATTTATAATTAAAAGTAGCTTAAAAGGTTTGTTAATTACATCTTAGAATAAAATCTTAAACTGTTGTATACAATTAATATTTAGATGTAGGAACGAACTTTCGAGTACTTCAGATAGTAATTGGTACACGTAGTCATTTATTAAGTAAGCCTTATTGGTTGTTCGTATAATTGTATGATAGAAATAATCATAACTAACTAGAACGGTGCGGCGATCTGAAGTGTGTCTTGGCTTCCATCATGAAACTTCTCCACTTAACTCGATCCCGCGCCATCGCGACCCAGTCCTGGACGTGCAGCTCTCTTACATCACTTAGAAGTAAACATGTATTACAATTAAATCATTAAAACTTTCGTGAAACATTTCACTCTACTACTAATAAAACGGCTTGACTCACGGTGTAGGTACCGACTAGTTTCGGACCCGTGGGGCGTCTTTCATCAGGGTGAGTGACGTGTGTCCGAACTACACGTGACTTAAGCCGTTTCACAGCAGTATGTAATAAAATATTTAAATTGAAAAAATATTTAGGAATCTACATAAAGAATCAGATAGAGGTGTTAAACTCGACGTATTTGTCAGCCTGTCCGCAATTGTCATGCACATTTGTCATCTCTAAAGCAATTTTATTAACTCTGATACCGTGGAAGCAATCTTTCACTTTAACAGATTGATTATTCGCGTGCTTGTGACGCGTCCATTACAAGGAGCGCCGGTAACATTATGAAACGGCCGTACTGAATTATATTAAGTGGAATTGTAAATATATAACAAGGAATAGAGCAGACTCATTGACTGAGTGCAGAGATTTAATGGATCGACTACGATGGTGAATAGATAAAATATAGGTATTTATGTATCTAGTAACTCAGTGCGGACAGCGGGAAGGCATTGGAGATGGTCTTTGTCCAGCAGTGGTCAGACGGGTGGAGTCCGAACTCCGCATTTGTTTCTTATTATTCAAATACCAACCGTATTTTCTACGAAAGTCAATTGACTATCGTGGAAAATACGGTTCAACATACGAATCAAATCCTTAAAAAAGAAATCAATAAAATTTTAATTATTACTTTGTTAAGGATTCGATTACATTGTAATCGTGATTTGCCGTCAACTAGAAACATTAACTCGGTGCAGCCAACAGTTTGAAAAACCCTGTCTGTCGTTGTTTGATCAACAAGTTAAATTATCGTCCTCATTATTGTTAATATTGTATATTTAACCTAAAACTAAAACGTAAAATCACGGCCATCTTATCTTAATAAAATAATTAAAATATACTTACGTTATCTTTTAAGTATTAATACATTACTCCTATGACAAATGTTGGTAATTAAATTTGTATATATTACTATCGTAAGGTATATTTTAATAATGTAGTCATTTATAACGTTAATTACTTTATTAGAAGGTATAAATCAGGAAATTGTACGGTAGCTTTTTTAAAAAAAAATTATAACATCGGTGGAATTACAAATGTGATCATCGACGCCCATGGACACCTGCCGGCCTTTGAGATAGAGGTACGCTCGTTTGAAAGAGTATGAATTTGGAAATACCGCCGAGGACAAACCCTAGCTTCCAAGGCACATGTGAACGTGGTCGCTAATTTATACTTAAATAATAAGTAATCTTAAAACTGTATCAAAGGTAAATAAATAAATTATAGTAGCAAAGGAAACGGCTGGTCTCTATCATGTCAAGGCATCGTTTATTATAAAAGTATACAAGGAAAGAATGTTTGATTGATAGAAATGAATTTCCTGCGGACGGTGTTTTAAAGAGGTTATCGCGCAAGCTCGTTTCACACGTAGGTTGAAAAGTAGGACGGAACAGAAAATTGCTTGATAGTACAACGCGGAGATAAAACAGAATATAAATAAAATTCCATTAGCTAAATTGTTAATAGACTTGTCAATGGGTATAGAAATACGTGACACGTTAATTACGTATTATCGAAAGCTATTTTCACACATTATTGACTTTCCAATTAATTATATTGCTTATCAAAATGCTAAGACTTCATTGCATACATTAATATTCATACATAGTCATCTCTTTTCTTTCCTTTGAAGAAAAAAAAGACAACTATATGTGTTTCTGTGTCACTGCAATTGAAACCCAGATAATCTTTGTACATCGTGCATTGCCAGTAAGTGTAAGTTAATCAGTAGTTCTACCGCTGCATCTCACTGTTCTATCCTCGTGTGAAAAAAGTTATAGCAAGATGGCCGTTTATATCGTTAAATAATGTTTGAACGTCTTTTATCACCAGCGGCGCTTCGTTTGCCGGATTAGTGCGTGTTAGAAATTTATTTCCATGTGGACTTTATGATTATTTGCTTCCGATTAGAGATAAAAAATATGTAAGTGGGCAGGAGGTGCCGTTTCGTAACTGGCCTCTAAGTTTTCGTGATATATTGCTTATGGGTACAGCTTTTTGTTAAGTATCTGTGAACATTAGGAAGTTAAAGATCACTAATAATCAAAGACGTCGTAGAAAGATGATACCACATTTGTACAAACTAGGGTTCGCGTAAGCACAAGACAAGAATGTAACAAATTTAAATAAATAGAACGTTATACAGTGAAAAGCATTAGTTCGTTCCTTAGACCATTTATCTAGACATCAATCCCAGCTAGAAGCCACCGTTGACCTGGAAAGTAGGCACGCTGTTGATCATTGGATAGTGCCTAACGGAGCTGATACCAGTTTCACTGGGGGTAAAAGTTTATTGCAAATTGAATATTGAATCGAAATTGTTAAACATACGCAAATGATTGTAGCAATATATCGTAGGACATCAATGCCATACTACTACTAAATATTTTATATTTAACTGGCAACCGTTTATTGAATTTGGTAGTTAATCGAGTATACAAGATAAATTTTTCAAAACAATTGAAAACGAGACCGTCTTTGGGTAATTATTTTGTTTACGAAATTCTAATATACTGGATTTAATTACACGGATACAGATCTGTAGACCTAATATGGAAATGCGTAATGTTTGTATCGATGTCAACTAAATTTCTACGAGACTTTTCGATCGATATGTTGCGGTGCACAAATTTCACAGAAATTTCGCGCTACGCTATCTATAGTCCAAGATATGATTGAAATTATGTCTGCCGAAGAAATCAATGCCGTTGATTTTTCAAATTCATCGTTTACACAATAAAAAAAGTACGTTTACATTAATATCATTAATCCTAGCGACATATTCTCTGAATGGTTAAGCTGAACTCTGTAGCGAAATATGAGATGCGGGATCTGTGATCAGATAAGATTCTTTATACTTTCGTGCACGAATATCCCACGATGTAAAGGCACAGCCACAAGAACTTTATCTTTTATAATTATATACAGCACGTGTAAATTAATCTCATCACGTACCACGGAGCGAAATACCTTTGAGTGTACAACAAATCTTAATTTCATAATTATGTTAACAAAAGAATTATCAAGTCAATAAAATCTGACGAATAGCATAGAATTAAAACTTTAGCATCATTTAAAATTGTCATTAAAAATATTACTGTAATAAAGGTTAAGAATGTTTTTGAGATAATTATTAAATTGTGTGTTAAAGTATCAAAACGAGACCAAAAGAAGAGCATCCGGAGATCTTTTGTTCAGTTGAATTTTCTCAGTATTGTCAATACAATATAGTTTTGGCAAAGCGCTTTTTAATTTGTCGTCAACATTATATGAAACTGTTTATCTATAATTTGTTATTGTATGATCTTTAAAATTAACATTATACCAGTTAACTCTACTATGGTTAAAACGATTTTAAGCAAGATACAGAGTATCGATTCCTCGTCCAATATCATAGATAATTGTCGTGTAAATGGATAAGTTTGCGTGAATACTTAAGTTAGTAATTAACCAGCGAGTGGGTGCCAAGTGGATTAGATATAGCAATATCTCGAGATACAACTTGTAGTATTGCTTATTGTGCCGATCTTAGATTACACGCGACAGTGTATTATTGAAAAGAACAAACTTCAATTAAAATATAACCAATAGACTAATGGTTAAGGGTAGATTTCCGATCATTGTCGAGAATTCAAAACCCCTCATTCGACTATAGTGGACCATATCCTATCCTTGACCTTAGTTATATAAAAGGTAGATATAATAGGTAGGTAAGAAATATCATTGAAATAACAAGAATCTTCTAATATTTAAACAAATAAAGGAGGATGCAAAGAGATGTATGGGCAGACGAAGGCTAATAATGATGAGATGTATGAAAGCGTATAATCAAAGGCCTCTCATACCTCAAGAAAAGGTTATGGCAAGAAAAGAATGACAACCAAGTGATTCAGCCTATGATTAACTGATGAAGCTGGACCATTTGCTATGCATGTCCCAATTATAATTCATGTACACTTTACCAGTGTTATTTTGTCTATTACCAATAACCCAATTAATTATACTCTTAAACGTCACACATGGTTAACATTAACCAGTGTTCTGAAAGATTTATTGCTAACTAATATATTAATGGCAATGAGATCGATTGAATTGATAGCATCAATGCAGTCGTGCATATAGAATGTGTAAGAAAAGTCAATGAACTTGAAGCAATGTAGAGAAAATTGATTGAATTTAATACATCATAAATTAGTAAAAATTATATTTTATAAGGCCTATGTCTGAGGCTGATTATGATGATATAGACTATAATTGTATATATTTTGACACATCTGATTCATAAAATACATACAATAGTTGAACTAAAACCTTAAAGCCAGAATAAGATTTTGTTATTAAAGTATATCCTTGTAAAACGTCCTTAGGAAATGTACTACACTTTCAAAGGACACGAAAATTGATTACCACCATTACAAAATAAACCTTAAAACAATAGACATAAAATCGAATATAGAGCGAGGGGTAAGGATCTAAATAACAGCCTCGCATTTAGATTAGGATTAGAAACATGAATGTAAATGTAAAGCTTTAATGGATATCATTGACGTAAATCGTAGTACCTTCAAAGTTATGGAGGAATTGAACATTGACGATTAAAATAATATAGAGAGGAAAATTCTATAATACTAAGACAGTATTTTTTCTATAATAGAAGGTAGCAAACCAGCGGCGTGTTCACAAGATGGTCATCGACACCAATGAACATCTGCAATACTAGAGGAACCATAGTAGCGTTGCCTAAGAATAAGAGAATTATTTTTCACTACACCATAATACCACAAGATTCCATTAAGTATAATAAGTCATATATTTGTTTCATACGTATTAAGAGAAATAAAAAAAATAGACAACAAAGATGGAATACTAACAATAAAAACAAAAGCGTAAATAACCGTTACTCAAGATTTCGATTCAAATACCGAGTATACCTGAAGTAATTGATACAGGATGTTCTCACACAAGTTAATGGAAGCGACGCAGCAAAGTGTATTAGATGATAACATGCATCGTAAATCTTGATCCTACACAGCTTATCTATGTCAGCCGAGTTTATCAATGTATTCACGTGAAAGACCCTCACAGTACGGTACAGTTACCTCACAAACAAATATTTTTTTATTTATTTATTTAAAACTTTGTACACATACAAACAACAAACAATTTAGTAAGACAAACAGAAGAAATATGTTATATTAAAATCAACTTTATAGAAACAGAAGAAAATACTGACCCAATTGATGGAAGATCTAATATTCTAGCAGATATTTTAACAATAAATTAATTAGGAAACAACAATTTGGAATAAAAAAAACAAAAGACTAGTCTCAACTACAGTCAGCTCTAGTGTTAATAATAGTTTGAAATATATAAGTAAACAATAGACAGTTTTAATCCGAAGACGATACAAATTCTGGGAATTCCAATATTAGAAATGCATTGTGATGATTATTCAAAGTGAACACGTATAAATCTGAAGCTAAATAAATTCTAACACCTACATCCTGCGGTAAGTTGGAGGACTCACGTCGGCCAACACGAGTTATTTATACAAAACAACATTTCTTAGGACGGAGGCTACAAATATCGATTCTCGTAGCTAGGACGGCTATGTAAACAATTTAGCTTGTTTAAGTGAAGATGCTTTCTGCAGTAACTTAGAGATATTAATTCTTTTTAACTACTTATATTGGAATAGTTAATTGTTTACTTTCAGTCTAGCAGTAGACAATGATCCAGTTATAATACTATCTGTAACAGTTGGTGATATTTCAGGAAAAGGAAAGAGTCATGAAGAATTGGCTGTTTCGGAAGTTCTAGAACTAACGAAACTCATTTATAATTTCACAGGAAATAAGATATAATTGCCTATACTTTAACAAGACAGAGATAAATTGTAAATTAGAAAAAGAAACGAATAGATCAGTAATATATACGATATAATTAGCAGCTGTCTCGGACAAGAAAGCTAATGTAGGAACGGTAACGAGCCGGTAATGATACAGGGCGGCGCGAACCGGAGTTCTAGCCGACGCCATATAGGCATCAACGGTAAGTCCTAATTAATCTAGACCTAGCTGGTCTAGGATTCCTGCATACTATTTGCCACAACAGGTGCGGGTCTAGCGGATATTAATATTGATCGACCGCCAAATAAATATTAATGGACTCGGGTTCAAAATTGAACAACTATTTTGTTGGACACAGAAGTTGTTTGACAAATTAATCTTTGGTTGTTGAGGAAATGTCTTAGAACTTAACGTAATTGGTATCCATTAGGTTTTGATTAATAATAACGCAAGTGCTAACCTTTATGATAAGTTATTGTTTATCTTTACATTTGAATAATTGATATAGTTGACTTTTCACAATGGAATTATTCCTAATGTCAAGAAACATAATTATTTATTTATCGGAAAAGGGGGCTAAAGAGCCGCGGCTCGCCTGAAATTATTTGATCCGACGCTCGTGGACATCAGCAACATCTGAGGAATCGCAGACGAGTTGCCGGCCTTTATGGGAAACGTATGCTCTCTTCTTTAAGGACCCTAAGTCGTAAGTAGAAATACCGCCGAGGACAGAGCATTCCACAATTACCTTTCTATCTATATTATTTAGCCAATAATTTTTACATTTGAAAAAGTTAAAAATAAGATATTGAAAATATTATTGTTGCTGATTATATGCCAAGTAATGAACACTGATACTTTGACGTTTTAAAACTGTACTATAGACCTTTGGTCGCACAAGGTGACCCTTAGGAATTGATTACACTTGAAACCTGTTCCTTGTATAAACTGTATTTTTTCCTCGACCTAGACGTTAAGTACCCATTAAGTAACGTTAACTGCTAAACACGTTGACACCGTGAATGCGAGTCTCCAAACACGGCATTGGAACTTGCCAGCTAAGAGTTCTTATGAATATTGATATAAATTACAAGTTTACTGTTTGGTTGTAGTTTAATATTTGCCCATAGAATTCCAAAAGCCAATGTTATTTGAAATTTGCAAAAAATGACAATTATTTTTCAAAACAAATAAAAGCACCTGCTTTTTCCAAAGGACATACAGTCAAAAAACAAGTTTAAGCAAAGTCTCTTTTGGATTTGTTTTTAGGATGCTAACCTCTCTACGTATTCACGTGTCTCTCCTTTCAAATGTCTTCACCTACCATTTTATCTATTTACCTGAGAAATGTCGAAGTTTCATTTAAATGTATGGAAAAGCGAATCTTTATTGGTATTGAAAGCGATTGGTAAAAGGCGTGAGCTTT
This sequence comes from Papilio gigon, assembly GCA_027563995.1. Lineage (NCBI taxonomy): Eukaryota > Metazoa > Arthropoda > Insecta > Lepidoptera > Papilionidae > Papilio > Papilio gigon. Next base: position 991,601 of record JAODUI010000003.1, read on the forward strand.
GTGGAAAGCACCATCAGGCGTGGCCTGCTGCTAGAGCGCACTTTATAAATCTCTATAACGACCGCCTCACTTTCGTGCCTCGCCGCGAGGCCTGCGCTCGAACCGTACATCGTTTCGATCATGCCAATGAGTATACTTTGTGATAATGGATACAAATGTATTTGAATAAACATTTTTGGTTCCAGTATTATTGGTTTAACTTTATTTTTGCAGTTCTGATCATAATACTACAGACTAGTTTTATTACTGGTAGTATTGAGATGATATTAGTATTGTGGCATATTTCCTCAAGGTTTTGTAGAAAAAGACCAGGTAACCACACTAGCCTTCCTGTGTAGATAATGCTAGGACAATTGAAAATAAATTCTCCTGTGATATTGGTACCAACTTCAATGTGCGAATTCCAAAAATATGTTACATGTTAAATTCATCTATTTTACATTTTCTAAAGGCTTCTTTTATCTTGCCTTACTTCATAAGTTTGCTGTTTCAATGTAAATGTGTTTTAACGTACGGAATAAGGCGCTACCGAGCTCGGCGGGGGCCAGTAACGCGATACTTTATGGCGCGTTACCTGGAAACAATGTCAGAACTGGTGTAATGGATCCAGTCCGGTAGCTACGAGTACACTCCGCATGAGAAAACTGCAACTTTAGTTCCGTAATGTTAACATGTTTATGTACTTTTAGTTGGATACGACTTTTTTTTATAAGATTTTCAACTAATGAACGCGTTGTACTTTTCATAAATTTTATAGAGATGGGGCTGGAATTATGATAAGTCTAACATTGTTGTAACTTTATGCAGATGCTACAAATATGACAAATAATAGGTAGGAAATATGTTACAATGTTGGCACTAATGAAAACACTGCGACAGACTCAATCCAATTTCTTTACTTGACCTGAGAAAAGACGCACGTATTCCTAAGGATTCTTTTAACAATCTGCTAAGCTGGAAGTGGAGCAATTACGGAGACTTGTGTTAACCTGTATACAATAGGATTACTGGAATGAGGACTGCGCTGATAAATATATTAGAAGACGTTGTAGTCACGCGACAAAGACTAACTCCACTCAAACATCTCTCTAGGACAATATTCAGTACAAAATATTCTTATCAAGGGATTACTCTGATTATTTAATTACTCTGTGGTCGTTACTAAAGTTTTTCTTTGAAAGGGAAGTGGGCAAATGGGATCACTTAGGTGAACCTTGACACGAACATTCTCAACACTAGAGGACCTGTAGATGCGTTGCCGGCTATCAATTGTAATCAATACTAACGTTACTGCTTATTTATTAATAAAGTACTAGAAGTTAATATAAATCTGTGTTGTATATGATGTAGAAATCGCATGAAATATATATTCTACATTATTGCTTTGAGTCGCATAGTTATAGAAATTTGTCGAGTGTATGCTTTCACTGTAGTCCACGCACACACGTGTACTCGGATATCAGTGTGTACACTAATCCTATCAGATCGTACCCTGTCAAAAGGGATAGCTATTTTCTTATCGTATTTCAAATGTCATCGGGCACATCGCGGGCGTGGTTCGCGGAGAAATCGAAAAACGTCTAACCGTTTTAATACAACGTATAATTTAGATAGATTAACGATCATTGGTTGAGAGTACCGACCGTGACCTCTGCTACGTTTTGGCGATGCGTCGCTGAATGTGTAGAAGTTTATCGGACATTTGTAAGTTGCGTTTGATGTCTTTAATACTTGTTACAATTTTGATTTAGTATAAAGATAGTTGGTATCTGTAAAGAATTTTTTTTTATACGAGAAGGAGGCAAACTAGCGTTAAGATCTCAAGAGCGATCATCGACGCCCATGGACTCCTCCAATACTAGAGGAATCACAGATGCTTTGCCGGACGTATGTTTGTTATACACAAATTTATATTAATACGTTTTATGAAAATGGCGGGGATATACAAATACAGAGACATACAATATACATCATACATCAACATACAATACATCGTTTTTTTTTTTCAAAATACATAATTAAAATAAACGCGACAGCCAATTTGTTTTTCAACGTTTTAGTGTCTAATTTAAGTCTACAATTACAGACTTATAGTGATAAAATAGTTTACATACATTTGGTGTAATTTTTGTTTTCTATTGAATTCAACTGTACACAATATTTTTTTAATGATGAAACATACTTTAATGAAGTTAACATTAATGGACTTTATCGGATTTAGTGATTTATATTCTATGGTCTTGGTTAATATAGTTACCACAATAAATTAGACCGTAATTCATTAGCATGACGGTCGAATTTCGACTACTGGGTGTATTAGAAGGTATAATTAAACAAAAGTGCATTAGCATAACAAAAACAAATGTTACGTACCCCGTAACAACGGCAAATGTAACCAATGTCGGTTCAAACATTGTCGTGTTAAATGACAGAAGACATTAAGTTTTATGTTAGCCGAGTATGTGGGTTCTCGAGAAATGCGCATGTTCAGTGACATCGGGCGACTGTTTTAATGTTCGTTACGAGTATTGTAACATTAACTGGGCATTTGCAACTGTTCGTAATTTGCGCTAACGACATAACCGTACTCGATACAGGTACAAACAGACTTTTAACTATATAGATTGCTATCTCTTTCTTATTAATGTATTTAGAATGAGACGATGTAATAAACAAAAGGTCATCGGTATGTTTTGGGTGGTGGCCTGGATTTTTATACCGTATTTATGATGATCGCATTGTGCTTTTTTTATTAAATAAGTTTGGATTAATTCCAATTATTAGAGATTGGATTACATCGTCAGCCAACATTTAATGCAATTCCATTAAATTCACACAATTATCACCAATACGGTAGATTAGATTTTAAACTATACCGGAGTGTAACTTATGTAAATAACAGAACATAACCAACTGTCGCGTCATAGCAATAGGCAGACAAGGGTTGATGATGATGATTATAGTATTTACGCAGGGGCTCGATGTCCTTTGCACGCGTTGCAGTACCCTCCACTTACCACTACTTCACATTATGTTCTACGCAACCACTCATACGACGTTCTCAATTACAAATGTGTATGAGAAATACTTATATAATAATCATATCATCATCATCACCATCAACCTTTATCTTCACACTGTTGGACAAATGCCGATTACTCGTTTACCTTAAATATAACTAACTTTGCTTTCATCATCAGCCTAAGGTCGTTCACTGAACATAAGCAACATCGAACTTCTATCCCCCGTTGCTTACCTTAAAGAAAATTAAACTTACTTCCATAATCTTTTCTCAAATTGTTGGAGCAGTGGAAATAGATCTTAAATTATGTATTTCGATCAAAAGACGAATTTGATTTGTAAAATATATCAGGATCGTGTAACGGTCGATATAATTTGAATTTCGAACACTTGAGGGGACCGTTCTGAAATCCTCGTTTCAAAAGACCGTTTGTTTATGAATTATCTAGATTTACTTCAGAATACATTTAATTTAAAATGCGATTAGTTTAAGGGGTGGTTACGTTTGTTTGTTTTTAAATAAAAAAAAAGTGTTTATCTATTTAGTAGGTTTAGTTTATTAATTTAGTTAGTGTTTATTTTCTAAACAATTTATAGCATTTACTACTTATAGAAAATATTCAATCGGCATACGAATGTAGTTAAATTCAATGAAAACGAGAAATCATATACACACACATATCATCGTAACAATGTCATTTATTGTCTATGGAGATTTTGAACAGTGTTATTATTTAATTTGATATTACAAACATTACTGTTTTTAATAAATATAATAAGATAACAGCATTAAAAAGATAAAATTATTTAGATAGTTAAACTATTAAAACTTTCGTGAGACATTTCACTATACTACTTATAACACGGATAAGATAAGCCCCCGATGGGCTCGAAACTAGTCGGTACCGACACCGAATTACACGTGAGTTAAGTGGTTTTATAAGTAGTATTATTTAGATAGGTTTGTTATGATTTCTCATTACCATTGAATTTGTCAATAAAACTATCGCTCAGTACAGTATACGTTTATGTTTAAACGGTTTTATTCTTGCCCCGTTTATGTATTTATTGAAACACAAAATATTTATAAGAAACGGCCCCTTAGCATACGTTGCATAAAACAAAATCCTTAAATCTATTCAGATTTCTGACAGGCTACTGGCCATCGAATATTGAGCACAAAAACGGTCACATTCGAATTTCAAATAGCACATTCGAAAATAGAACGTCCCGGCCTAGATGAACCGCTAGAGAATAAATAGGGTCGCCATAACCCTTTGTTTATCAATCTACTGATTATTACAAACTGTATTATTTTAACTTCTAGATTTGAGTGTTGAGCCACCAAAGTTTCGGATGATAAGAAATTGCCTATACCCGAGATGCATATGCCACGATGGAGGTGACGAGAAAGGATAAAAAAATATTATAATGGGTATGTTTGGAAGTAGCGCCAGTGAAAGAAAAATTGAGAAGCAAAAGGTTATCGTGGTATGGACTTGTTATACGAAGAGATGAGCACATAAACAAGAAGGTGTATGAATGTGGATAGCTATAAAGGCAGAGGAACATAGCAGAAGAAGATCGGCAGAACAAAAAATGACTGTCAGATGTTACGCATATCTATCTTTCGTTTTAAGGAAATTTTAAATCTGTACATGTTTTGTTTGAGAACAGGCAACAGGATTAACACGACTGCTGAACGATTTACGTGTTTATAATTTTTACTGGGACATGTATAAAGAGATATGTCTTTCTTTGAATATAACTTGAAGTATTTTAAAATATTTATATTTCGCAAGTGTCTCGGGTTGGTATGTTTAAAAATAAACGGAGAGAAACTCGGGCAAAGGTAAATCGGAAGGCTGCGGTTTACAAACACTGCGTTGTTCGGATGTTATAAATTGAAACG
>JAODUI010000003.1:1006842-1017985 GCA_027563995.1 Papilio gigon
GGATCGGCACAGTATGTACTACACTTCCATACATCTTTATCAGCTGTCATATCTGAACTCACACCTTTCTTACGTATATCTTTCACACAATCCATTTACATCATCTTATACAATAAAAAGTAATATAAATGGTTAACTAATTTGTGTGTAATGTGAAAAATACATTGCTTATTAAGAAAATCCGTTTTTTTTTATTTTTGTCAATCCGCAAGTCCGTGTTTGTTCTGGGTTATCTCTAATACGGTTGGACTTCGACGGGACTTTCACTGGAAGGAAGATGTGTGCGGGATTAATTTAGGCTATTTTTTTTATTCTACTCTGATGCAGGTATGGGAACGATTATATTTGAAATGTTTTGGAAAGAAGCAATATTTCAAAATCTTAAATCCAAGTTTCTCACCGCCGCTATCGTTGTATCAACAAAATTGTACCTCAACACGTTTAGTTTTAACTCATTCGCGATAGCATCGTACAATTCCTGTTCGGTATCGTTAATCTCCACCTGAAGTGCTCGGGCTGTGATGTAAACGCAGAAATGTACGTTCAAGTTGCGTTTGATACGATTAGCGGATGTGGCGATGTCTCGGGGTATCGGTGTTTGACGCCTCGGGCCTCTAATTTATTGCTTCGTCATATCTCTTGTGCAGAGATGTAGTTAAATGATTTCACGTATGTAACATAAGTTCATCTACACGAACACACTTCAATAATGATTATTTCATTATATTAATATCTAGGAACTTTTATGATATGAATTAAAATTAACTTTAATTGTTTAAATAAGCATTTTTCACAATTAAACTCATACTTATACTACATACTCAACTCATAATCTTCTTTTTGTTAATTTCTTTTCTAAATTATCTGAGTCAAATTTCATTCATTAATTAATGCAAATTCTTTAAGAGAGGTACGGAGTGTTCGTGTATTGATATGTTTTAGGTTCTTCAACATTTTTTAAGACGGACATGTTATTTATAATGCATGATTCACATAACAACAGCTAATCTAGAAACATTAGTGAACAAGTTTAAACAAGTTTACATATCACAACTATAGTTAACGACCACGCAACTCAACAAACCTACATAACGACAAAAATGGTAGAAGTTGCGTGTACGCATGATAACATCGATGGACTAGATGTGGACTGCCGACAGCTATCCCAGATACAGATTAAACTGGTATTGCTAGGGTTGCCGCCACTTCAAGTTTGCATTGCATTCGGCCCATGGGTTTTGTCTTGAAAAACAAAACACTCCCTGCCCCTACTTCACACTATGCGTGGACGAACCTTTTTTGAACCCCAGATAGATTTGATTCCTCATCTCAGTAACTACTTCAATCCCAATAATGTCATGTTTCACGCAGTCGATCTCTTCATCTTTAAAGTTTGTCACAGATATATTTTTCCACATTCTTTAAAGTTTTTGTCGCCTGCAAGTACACCATCTTCTCCACCGACTGCCAAAGATTCAAGGGTTGACATGTCTTTTTATCGAATATATATGGTCTAATTATCATAAGTAGTCAGCCCTAGTTACATTTCGGATAAAGTCTAATAGAAATACCTCTTTAAAGCAAGCTGTGACGTAATCATTCAATTAGAATTGCTTACTGAAAACGATTTAACTGATATAAGGTGTAATACTACTGCCGCACACATTTACACAACTGCTAAATGTACACTGAGTGACCTTAGCACATAGATATACAGCTACATTATTCAAGTAAAACAGTCCTTTAAATATTAGCAGATTTTTATTAATTCACTCATATTTCTTGTACCAATCCCACTAAGCTCTAGTCTTGTGCTAGGATATGGTTTACAATAGTCGAATGGAGAGATTCGAACTCTTGACGTCGTGATGCGTGCCTTTAACCATTAGAATATTGGCTTCAGTATAAGGGTTATAATCTGTATATCGATTTTGTGATCGGCTTATTTGCCCGTTTCCAAATATAGTACCATATGGTGTAACGTTATATTCATGTCACCGCTGGGTATTGTGTGGCTTCGATAAAATTCGGACAGATGTTTATCCTTGTAATATCTCGGCGATGGTTTCACCAGTTATATGAATTCTCTGTACATAAAAAATACCAGACATTTCTTTTAAATTGTGTCTTGATTAATTACAACTACTTACATTCAAAGCCCAAAAATTTAACTACACATTTAGACTTAGGGTCGTTCAAGAAGCGAGCGTATCTCTTTCTCAAAGACCGGCAACGCATCTGCTCCTCTAGTGTTCCGGATGTTCTTGGGCGTTGACGATCACCTCGGTGATCCCGTCGCTCGTTTCTTGTATAAGAAAAGTGATATTGTAGTGCATAGTAGAGCCTGTGGACGACCAACTTCCCAAGTTGAAGACTGTACACTGATGATCACTGTATGAATAATTTGTTTTATCTTTACTTAAAGAATTCAATTCGTTTTTATTCTCTAATAGCATGGGCGCGGCGCGGGGCGTATCGTATAATCTATTGAGTAGGAATGTTGAAGGTGAATAGCTTAGATGATATCATTGTCTCGGAGTAACTGATCTATCTGTTATCGGTGACCCACTGTCCTGCTTAGTGGAGCTGCGGCGTCGAGATATTGATATAGTATGAAACAATTAGATTGATTATTTATTGAATAAGTTAAGCTCTTAGTTATAAACATGAAAAACATTCAAATTTAGCGAAAAAAGATTCTGATATAATATAAGTAAAGGGCACGCGACAAAAAAAAAACATCAAGTCTATTTATTAGCTATTTCAAAAGACACGTTACATTAACGGTTTTTATTCATTTTTAAAAGAGGTATAGAGTGTTCGTGTATTGATATGATTTAGGTTCTTTGGTAGGTTATTCGGTGAGATATTGCTCTAGTAGTAATTATAATAACGACTTAACTCAAGTCTAGTTTGATGTTGGTACCGTCTTGTTTCACACCACTCTGGCCCCTTCAGGGTGAGTGAACTAATTGACTATAATGGCGACTTGGTAAGCTGGGCCTGCGCCGAACTATACGTGAGTTAAGCAGTTATTGGCAGTGTAAACAAGTTTGTTGTAAATCAGAACAATCGTAATATTTCCGTAGGTATATGAACGGATAAACATGACCTCTGCCAGACCTATCTATGACCTTCTGCGCCGTTAAAGCTACAATTAAATACACACAATAAATTTAAATAGTTGTTAACCGACATACGATACAATGATATGGCTTGATTTATGTCTGTCGGGGACTCAGCGCTGTTATGTGAGACCACTCACTGGAGTATTATAGTGACTATGTCATAAGCAAATCGTGAATACAATCAGTTTATAATTTGACTAGGCATATCGATATCATTTAATATTTCGGCAATTTGTTGAGATGATTTTTATTAGTAGTTTTGGCATCATATGCTGTAAAGAAAATAACAGCCAAGAAAGTGTCACCATTAAATATATCTTTACTACATGAAATTCGGAAACATAACGATTAATATGAATTCGTAAAATCTGACTTTCCAAATCTTTTCAATTATTCTAAGCAAATTGAAAACGGGCGGATTCCAATTTACCGGTGACTTACACAAACAATATTGAAAGGGTGAATGAATACCGTACTATCATATTTGAACAGTCGTTAGCTTTGTAGTTAAATAACGAAGCCATATTGTAGCTGACTTGTTAATCATTTATATTTATTTCTATGTTCCATGTTAGTTAACATTTCTATAGATTTTATGATCTTTACAAACAAAGATTTCACATGGAAATGAAAAACACGACACACAAAGAGGACGAAGATTGTTCACTTTTGACATATTCACAAGTTTTATCATCAAATCAGCCACAAAGCCACAGCCAGGCCCCCCCTTAAAGAACCTCACGATCGGTCCTCGAACCACTTCCAGGATACTCCCGCGAACTAAACCAGATTATCGGTCCATCTTGAGGCGAGCCTCACATTGCGTCGCCTTTCCGTGATATCACGCCTATAGGCTTGACTAATAATAATTGGTTACCGAGTTAATATGTACAGCAGTGGGCAGACAAATGCTGCTGCTGACGACGATGAGTTGATTCCAACCGTCACAGTATTGGACGTTATTATCGATTCCATTGCCATTTGAACGAGCTTTGTTACTAAGCTACCGAAAACATGACATCTGTTATCTTCATATCATGTACCCTTTTGCGGCCCACCCGCAGATTTGGTTGAATCGATTTGCTTTGTGTTTACACCCACCGTGTAACAGTTTACTTATATCTCGCCAACACTCTTTATTTGGCACATTTCCAGATAAATTAACATTTATGAAGCATATAATATTTATCAATAAATTTACAGCACAATACATACAAACAATCGGTCTTTACTTCCATTGTTTTCAGTAATAAGATTTTTATATTCGCAATTGTCGTAAGCAAAAATGAATTTAAACTTAAAGGGATTCGGTTCATTTTTCAATGTATTTCAATTTCATTTAAACAGCATTGGAATGTTAAAGGGCCGTTTCCGAAAATTGATTGCGCAGCCGATGGGAGGTTTTTTCATTGTTATTAAAATTAATATATCTTTCCATACTGACAGCGCCAATCCTAACACAACTGCCGGGATTAAGTTCTTGTTGACTGTGTTTGACGCATTACAAATATAAAAAGACCGAGAGCAATACTAAACCCGAATCTATCGCTACGAAAAAGAATCAGTAGCTCACATATATTCTCGAAGAAACAATAACCTACTATAACAAATTATTTACAAGAGACAGATAAAGGCACTAAGAGATTACCTGAGTAATAATAAACAGCTCTGAGTATGACAAGGAGTAATTAACTTCTGTTCAGTAGATTTGAGAAGACCAAGGGATTTAAGGATTATTGCTTTTATAAAATGTCATCGATACTAAAATAATGAAACGTGAAGACGCATTCGCACCGTAATAAACTTCAGCTCCCATTTCTCAGCACGAACCTTTATCTCCATTTATAAAGATAAAATCGTAAAGGTCACAGGTTCAAACCGCGGTAGGTTGCATTGACTGCATCAGATTTATTATGATTTTGGATCGTCTCGGAATTATTGGGTCTGCGGTTACTCAACTCACCTTTGACCGGCAATAACTTTTACTTTGTTTATTCCGATTTCTATATCAGACGAATAATGTATAACATTTCTAAATACGCTTTGAATGCTGGAGTATCTTGATGTTGCCTAACACTTAAATCAATTGATGTAGTCTATTAGATTTTTTGGCCCATTCTTTCATGTTTGAATGTGTCGTTTCAATAATCCATCCACCTTCTCAAGCTAACTTTAACGTATGTTACATATTGGTATTGAAATTATCTATCTTCATTGCTATCATTTTCAAAGCTTTGTGTTTCTATTTTATAAACTAACATAACATTTAAATATCCAACAATAACATAAATATAAACCAGCCAGCATCACCAAGAAACATGGCGCGTATTGTTTAGAACTGGTGTAATAACCATAGTAGGAAACAAGATAAAACTGGCGAAATGGCCGTCACTCACACCGTTGCGCAACGTGACGTCGCACTTTACGACATTGATCGCACACCCGGTTGACATTTAGCTGCAGCTCGTCTTATGTAAGCTGGTACTTATCAATGAAAGTGACCTTTCGCAACGGCTTTTCCATTTAACGCATTAAAACTGAAGCCGCTCTAAAAATATAAAATCAATTACCTGTAAACGATTTATATAAGCTTATATAAAAGTAATGTTATATATGTAAAAAAAAAATAAACTGTCCAGGTTATAATAAAGACTATACAGGACTAGTGACTCCAATGCTAGAATGATTACGTCTAGTTAAATAATTTTCGACTTGGTATCAAACAAGTTAGTCGACAACTTTACGGTTGATTCATTTATTTCTATGACCATGAAAGTTGAAGTTCGTAAGAAGAATCTATTCGTAAAACTATACGCCAGTAAAACTTTTTAACAATTTACCCAGATAGAGAAAAACAACGAATGTTCTTGTGTTATGCAAGTGATAGAACAAACCATAAATCACGATGCAGTGCAATAGACGGCCATATAAGGAGAACTCCACAGCGTATCGGCAAACTATTACAACTGAGGTCGTAAAGCATAATTTGTGGTCAACGCACGCGCAAAGCGTTGCAATCGGCACGTACGTTTGAGATTCGTATCCAGGCCCTTCGTTGTCCCGACGTGGCTTATCTGAGTTGCTTTAATGGGACTTTTCCACCACATTATCATGCTGGATTTGACACGATGGAGAAATTTTGTTTAAGAAAACTGTGTAACACATATTTAAATGAACAATGATTTCACTGTCGTTTCTAGGTCAAAGAGCTTCAAAGAATTTGACCGAGAAGTGATGAGCTTCTAAGGTAACCAACCTTTTGTTATTGTAACCTACTGCTTCAAAGGTATATTTAGCTGTGTAATGAAATGACATTATGAAAGAAATTCCGCGTTTAGTAAAATTATCCGTAACTTCAACATCGATACGTTTGATATCTTGACTTCTAAATATATGGACATATTGCTTCAAGTTTGTACCGGAAGATAAATTTGGTCAAGAAATTATTAACATTAGATGCATGTTGGAAAAGGAGACGATAAGCTCATAAACAAAAAGGTGATGAGATTGAATGTGGATGGCTATAAATGTACAGTGAGAACAAAAAAGGCGTGGATGGATTGTATGAAAGAGGATGCGTAAGAAGGGTGTGAGTTCAGACATGGCGGCTGATAGACATGTATAGAAGAGTAGTACATACTGTCGACCCTCCGTAGAGAAAAGGGTACATTGATGAAGACGATGATCAGAAGCATGTTGGAAACAAACACAGAAAGGACTAAATCTCTAGATATGTTATATGATTACAATTCCTGGAAGCATTAGCGAATCCAGATGGCTCGGTGCCCCCTAATTAAACACTTCCTTCCTGCACGTGGCAAGGGATGCATCAGTTTTTGTTAGCCATCGACACGAAATAAAAGCTCACATCCGGTGTTTTATTATACGGCGATTAAAGAATTATTTAGATTAACATAATATTACATGATAATGTTTATATTAAAGTTTCTCTGTTATACAAATTGTTCAAACATGGACAGTGTAAATCTATTCTGAAAGTCTTAACTTGGTATTGTTTTTAATTAAAAATAATCCTCGAATATATACGTTACGAGTTAGAAGCAGGATTGAAATGTTAATAGTTAACGAAATTCATTACATCACTTGTATTTTAAGTTGATTGCGACATATTTTAAATTCGAGTAAAATCGTTCAAATATGGCAACACATAAAACAAAGTTCGACATCTGTGCAAATATGTACCACTTGACTGGATACTCGACAGTTACACGGTAAAAAAGCAACGGCCAATGAACTTGTAACGTATTTTTGTTCAGACCATATGCACAAAATTCAAGTGGGATAATTATAAGACGAATAAAAGATGGTAGACACGTATTGATTTTGATAAATGCAGAATTTATTACACATATCGAAATTATATTCAATTACGTCTATACTTTCTTCTTGTGTATTATTTTTATAAACAAAGGACAAACGAGGAGTGATGAATTTAGTCATAGAAGTCACCGATGTTCATCATGGACATTCGCAACACCAAATGATCTAAAGACGCTGTGGCGGACTTACTTGTTTCGTATGAAATGGGCTTTTAAAGACTGGTGACAAATTAGACAGGCTTATCAAGGAAGTAATAATTTGTACTAATATTGCAACAACCAGGAGAATACCAAAATCTTAAATAGTAAATCAGTACATTTGTATATTTTAAGAAGGTTTAATTACGTAAATCCACCAAATCTCAACACGGCGATAAAAAAAACAGACGTAAAAAAGACCAGGAAGTAAACCGTTGTCAAATTAATTTTGTAAACTGCGTTTATTAGTGATATATGCACCATAAAGTTTTACACTGCGCATAAAACTGGGGCAATGGTATTATAAAGTACAATAGAAAATCGTCTTTATTTGTCTCGGTTTAAGAATTAAAATATACTTGTACTTGTTTGGTATTATGATTACTAGCGAACAGGTTAGTAAGAAACAAACTTCTTCTTGAACGAGATTTACGCTGAGCGCCCTCTGCGCCTGGCCACGAGCCCGGTGAAGCTATGATGCCTCAAGGCAAACAGTGACTACTCATTCACAAAAAAACTCTCCGACAATTAGGTTAAAATTGTTTGCTCTCGTACTTATGGCGGTATTCCATTAATAGGCTGTTTGAAAGGTCATTGACACTACATAAGGTGCATTTTAGGATGAAAACTCTATTTTAATTAAAAACTATTTTACTCTGTTTGTTCTTATATCTAGACACTCTATTAAACACATTATAAATTATAGAGAGAAAGTAAGACGTAAGTGGTTATAAATTGGCCACACGCTTTCAAGGTCGCAATCATATCTCCAGGGAGGTCCTGGTAGATTCTGCTAGAAACAAGCAGTCGTGACAGTTCTAAATGTGGTGGCTGACTGGGACATTGCGATCATATAGTATATAGTGCAAAACTTTTGTAAGACCAATTGTGAATATCTGAATATACGGCCGTCCCGGGTGAGTTTTACACCCGGAAGGAAACCAGAAAAAAACTTGGTGGCCGTCAGTTGCGGTCGATATGAAGACAATCGGGTTGATATGTCTTGTGACCAATCGCAGAGGAAAGCGAGCGTAGTGTGGACGCTCTCTGTCTCAATACGAGGAATTAAGTCATTTAAAATAATGAATTTCACACTTTTACACAATTTGAGCAAGTTGTATGTTACATCACACGTTACAGTATGAAATATATTGGTTATATTAATAAGTTACGCGGCGATCTCGTTTCAAAATGTCATTCGTTATTTAACCGAAATGGAAGGGTGACAAAAAAATATTTATAACTCCATGACGAATACATACAAGAGTTACTTTCACTATGTATTATTATTACTTAAGACTTCGATTAATTGAATGAATTGATATGATAACTACCAATCGTGACTCCATCTGCGAGGAAACAACCAAAACTTACTGAGTAACTTTTGTAACATACCAAATAGCAGTGTCAGTGAGCGACGGGCCGCAGACACGCTAAAGTACCAATCCCACTTACCTTAAAGAAGAGCCCCGATGGGCTCGAAACTAGTCGGTACCGACACCGATTTACACGTGAGTTAAGCTGTTTTATAAGTTGTATATTCTATCCATAATTCAAATGTACAATTCGATCAACCAACCTGTAACCTTGTTTGAAAGCGAAAATAACTTAGGCACTGAGTGAGTTCTTTGTTATTCGGTCTATATAACCAGTCGGGTGTAAAATGAATTGTTTAATTCACTCTTATCAACAAGACCCGCTGCGTAAGGCTTTATGTTAATTAGTTTGCTTGTCAACATAAACTCGAACGTAAAATAATGATCATAAAATGATATAAACTAAAAATAATTGTAAAATAAACAAAAGTGAAACAGTAACAATTTCTTAAATAAATAAAAAATACTAATTTATCGTACTACAATTCCGTGTTTTAAATTCGAATCCTGACCAACGTAGATCACTCACTGTGCTCTAACAATAATTTCATATTACCTGTTGTAATAAAATAATTATCATCCAATGTTGAAAAAAATTTAATACACCAAATGCAATACAAGAACAACGGTCCGAGACGGCCGCACAATGGCCCATTTGGCGACTGGTTCCTGCCCCTATCGGACAACAGAACCGCACTCTAATAGACACGTTCTTGTTGACGGCAATTATCTCTATTTACGCCGACTCGGGCAAATATTTCACGGCTATACGACACTCGGGTAATGATGACCGATCGGGAAATTGTAATTAAAAGTAATTTGATTATTAAACAAAGCAAGATTAATTGTATGAGACGTTATTTTTAATACCCTAGAAAGTTTATTATCATATTTAGTCTTGCGAAGCGATAAGCACATGAAATAGAAGGTAATGAAATTGTGGATGGCTACAAAGGCATAGGAAGACCGAAAGTGAAAACGGATGGTTTCAAAAAAGGATATAAGTAAGAGGGGTATGAGTCGATATAACGGCAGAGATGTATGGAAGAGTAATTATTTAGTCCCGTTGTAAAACATTTTTAGAAGACTAATTGAATTACCTACAGCTACTCACTTGTAGTCCGGTGTCTGCTATATGCAAGACTTGACGTGGCCGTGAATTCGGTCCGGTAATCTACGAAGAATCAGGAACTGGACCTAGTCGATACGTTCATCAGACATGACGTGGGATATACAAAGAAGCGCCAATAGCCTGATGGTTAGGGGTACGGACTACCGATCTAGCGATCGTGGGTTCCAATCCCACCATACGATTATTATCGTGAACCATATCTCAATGATTACAAGAAATTTTAGTAAATTAACAAAACACTACCAATGTTTAAAAATAGTAGGCTGGATGAACAAAGTATATACACATAGTCGAATAAATTAAAGAAAATGTTTATCATACGACTGTCAATTATTTTGTGATGACGATACCGTGATGACGAATACAAGATCCGTGATTAAAATACTCGATAAGGCGAGTGTTTCGACACACCCAGTGTTTATAAACACAAGCCTACCCACATATCGGGTCTAAATTAAGCACGCTTGAAAAAAAAACCTGTTTTATTGTCAAGTGCGATTCGAACGATAATACGTAATAATGTTAGATGTCACATTAGTCGCGCGTGGGCGACTTTTGGAATAAGAACGGACCACTGTTTCATACAAGCTGTCAAATTTAATTTGCCGTCAGTACTTCAGAGTTCATACAACACATACAACGCGTACTATACCATTATAGAAAGGTACTCATTTTTAAGACGAAATAATATTTTGGAAATCTCTAAAGATTTGTATCAATGTATGAAATGAATAAACTCAAAAACTAACAAACAGATTTGAACAATTCTTTGTCATTAGAAAGCTTATCTACGACTGAGTAATATAGGTTTTTTAATGCGAGATTTATTTATATTTTACAACTTACCTTACAAATGAATAAAGCTTGATTACAAATATAAAAACCGTCGCCATATTGCGGAAAAAAATGTCACTAATTTCTTTCCGTTGGAAAGCGATGTTAAAATAGACCCGATTGAAGTGCCCCCAG
>JAODUI010000003.1:1029526-1040674 GCA_027563995.1 Papilio gigon
TTTCGAGCCCATCGGGTGCTCATCTTCAGGGTGAGTGGGAACGGTACTATCGCGCGTTCGCGGCCCGTCGCTCACTGAGTTTCTTACATTGTGTATTATTGCATTATAAAAAAGATGTAATTAGATTATTTAGTTGTGTTTTAAACAAGAAGGTGATGAGATTGAATGTGGATGGCTACAAAGATAGAGAAAGACCGAAGGTGTGGATGGATTACGTGGAATAGGTTATGCGTAAGAAGGGTGTGAGTTTAGATCTGACGAGAGATGTATGGAAAAGTACGTATTATACAAAAAGAGCAAGTTGATGATGATATGTTTCCAAGTAAAGATTCGAGTTATAGCGTGTAATTTATAACAATCAGCATGTTACTAGACAGAGGTACGCTTTCTTTAACATAACAACACGATCTATTCAAATAAGAACTTAAAAAGTCTTTGTACCAGTAACATAAACCACAAGCGACTAGTCTCGCAAATACTGAAGGCTAATAAATAACAATTTCAAAGCGGACATTATTATTGCAAGATGCGCAAAATGTTCCATGATGTAAATCAACGTAAATAGCCTCGCGACCGCTGGAATTAAAATACGACTCGTCTCTATTGCATCTTCAAATTGCACTACACTCTTAATTACTATTTGAATTACTTATTGTTCTGTCTTTGTAATATTCTTGATTACATTCCCAATATTTTTCTAAAGATGGAATCAAACGATTGGCGGGATCGCTGACACTGACCATCGATGTCCGCAATACTAAGAGAACTACAGATGCATTGCGAGCAAAGGCCCTAATGCTCTAGTACGACGTAGTGTCCTTTAAGAAAGGAACATACTTAGTCCTTTGACTAAGTATGTTCGTTAATAAATAAGTAGTTTGGTAATACTGTCGAAGATAGACTATCGAAAGCATCCTATGAAGGTTATATTAAAGATATGCGTGCTTGACTAAAGCCTAGTCACCCATCACTTGAACAGGCGCTGACTTACTCTGTGTAGACGTAGGTATGAGGACACTTATAAATTGTTTCTTTAATACATTTTTTTCTCATATATAAAACTGATTACTTAATAATTATGCCAGCTCTCATTTATAGTAATTTGTAACCTAATTTGTGTAGTTTAAGTTGAAAATTACACAGTTTGTGTCTGCAAACTTTACTTGCGTAAGTGGAGTTTGTGGTCAATTCATAAAAATAATGTAAACGGTACTTTTATGTGGGCGAAATTCGATTCCAATAAAGTTTATTGGCTACCGGCTGCTGAAGTTTTTTAATGACATCGTTAACAAAATTAAACATCAATGAATTACTTACAAATGAAGTTTGGAACTAAAAGGAAAGGAGAATTAATTTGATAAGTAAACTACAGTGTAAAGGAAACGTTTTATATTTTAGCAATGTTATACATGTGATAATGTGGATGGATGGATGGATAGATATCTGTTATTACGTATTTACAAAACGACTTACCGGATATTAGTGAAATTTTACAGATGGAAAACATAGTCTGGAAGTACACCAAGTCTACTTGTTAAGTTTATTTTTTTATTTCCATGGTTAATTAAGTCGCGGACATAAGCTCATCAAATAATACATTTTATCATAGAGTAATAATATAATATATTTTCCTTCTCACTTTTTAACGTTCACTCTCCATAACGTCGCAAAATGCTCTTTTCATGTTAAATTGAGTTAACACTAATATTACAGTGAGTTTCTGCTGCTGAAATTCATGCATTAAGGTTTATTTCATTGCATTATTTTTTAATTCATGTATGTATATCTTGAAGATTGTTATTTGTAAATAACTGTATATTTCTAATCTAGCAATAAATTATCTATTTTACTGCTTGTTTAAAATAAAACAAAATAGTCTAGAAGACAATCAATACTTAATTATGTATGGTTTAATATCTAGTTATAGAAAGTCGTGAGCAGTAAGACAAATTATCCTATTAACTAGTTACGTACGAATTTACACCTTCATAACACTTCCTTAAAAGTCAATATCGCGTGCGGGCTAATAATAACGTAAGATTTAATCCTGCTTAAGCTTTTTAGCTTTCTTTTTAACATTTTCTTTACCGAACCAATTAATTATACAGGTTAAGGTTGGCTTTAGGCACAATCAAACTTAAAAACTAATCGTCAGCCTGCCCAGTCTCCCAGAATCGGCACAGTATGTACTCCACACAAATCTATCAGCCGTCATGAAGTCACTTCCTTCTTGCATCCTCTTTTACAGCAATGATTCTTTAGGTCTTCCTCTATCTTTGTATCCATCCAGATTCAATTTCTTTACCTACTTTATGTTATCAACAACTCTCCGCATATGTCCGTATCACGCTTACCGTTCGGTTCACAATTTTACTATGACAGCCTTTATTTTTTATTATTGAAGGAAAAAAATAATAGTGATTTAAACACCATTGGTAAAAACGATGTAAGGAGGATTTTCATTTACTTTAACATGAGTTTTCAATCCTCGAAATACCACTAAAACCTTATAGTTCAAGAAATACAACAATCTTCTCTACTTTGATAAAACAGGGATAACTAAACGGGTAGATAATTGGATTTTTTTGTAAAGTTTATGTTTTATAAGTATTAATGTTCAAAGTACTTCACAATCGATGTTTCCCAGCCTTTGTAATAAACATGTTGGCATTAAACGAACTTTAAACAAATAGAAAATGCAATTAAATTCAACCTTTTAATAGACCTTTCTATTAGAAAGTTTACGAGTCCTAAACATAGCTTTTGCTCGCGACCGTGCTTTTCGAAATTGTCTTCAAAACAATGTAATTTTTCATCGATATAACGAAAAAAACATTGTATTCTTAATTAATAAAAAACTATGTCTAATATGTTTGTTAATAAATTATCAAAATTTGATAAAAAAAATATCCTTTTACGTAAGCTTTACCTATAAAAAGCAATAACAAAAAGCTCGTAAAATATCACATTATTTTATCGGGCGATAATTAAATTTTCGAGCAAAGCTCACGAAAGTCAATTAGAGTGCCATCCACAAAGATACTGGCCACTTTATTTGAACACAGTA
This sequence comes from Papilio gigon, assembly GCA_027563995.1. NCBI lineage: Eukaryota > Metazoa > Arthropoda > Insecta > Lepidoptera > Papilionidae > Papilio > Papilio gigon. The sequence continues at coordinate 1,032,594 of JAODUI010000003.1, forward strand.
TGATTGGATTTGGGACCTTTTTTTTTTCAAAAATAGAGTCGCCACACATCTCCATACGTTGACCATGATCACAGATTCATTTTATTTAAAACGTATCCAACAAATGAAATAAACAAATTCCTTATTTAAGTTGAAAACAATGTATACATTAAACAAGTCATTGTAATTAAAATTGACTTAAACGTCTTTTTAATACACCTAAAAAAGTCAAGGTCAGATCACACTTTTCACATTAAATCACTTTGAAATGACTGATTTCCTATTTATATCCTCTTTCGTATAACAATGCGTGTAATTAACTTCTATCTATACTGTTATATAAAGAGTAATCTTTTACAAATTCGTTACGTACGATCTCAGGAACTACGGCACAAATTTGAATAACTACTTTAGTAGAAACAAGCACTACACTTACGTTAGGTTTTAGGCTATATATTATCACGCTATTAAACTCAGGGGGTGAGTAAATAATGAATAAAGCCACTCGGAAACAGCTAGAAACAAAAGACATCTAGCAATTGAGAATTATCTTGATTTTTAGTAAAATTATGGTCAAATTATTCCAACAGGTAGTCCTTGGCCAGTATAAAAAGGACTTTACGTCGACTTGTATTGTGCAATCTGATTCCGTTGGCATACGATTCATTATTTTCTCTCTCATATATTTGTACAAGTTAGAAAGAGATAACTATACGGGTATATACCACCCGTTGTTGTGTGGAATGATCTTGTTCAATCAATTAATAATTTGATGGCAGACTTCTTACCTTATTATGTGGATAGAAATATATTTGAAATGTCTTGAATAGTCTAAGAGTTTATGTTTTTTGTAAGTAACTTTCTTTGTAATTAAATATTTTATTTAAATTGATACACGTGAGATATAAAATTAATGCATGAAGCGAAATATTTGTGTTTATTTTGTTAGGAAAATTAGCGTACGTTAAATTTAACACGTTTATTATGGAGACATTTATAATGCTATTTTCTATTTAAAATTCTGAATCATAGAAGTTTGGTCTTGAACAAAAGAACTCTGATATTTCAACTTAAATTAATTATGTTTGAATTTGGAATAAGATGCGTTCCTAATTAATTAGGTTATCGAGTTATGACCTAAAGTACCTTATAGTCTTGCAGTTAAAGTTTACACAGTTAAAACTGTAAGAGTCAGTTACGATTACCGTATTCAAATTTAGTTTAAAGTTTTCAACATACAGCTACTGATTGACCTTATAAGTAGATCTTGAATCCATTCAAGCAATCAATGTTGCCACATTAAAAAAAAACACTTATCACTACAAAAACTTCGTAGTTAATTAAACACAGCAAAAACAGTTTTTTTTTAAATTTCAACACTGTCAATTACGAAGCAAAAGCACAGCAAAAACTGTTTTCCGTTTCAATCAATAGTATTGGTGACATGATTTAGGACTTCGTATCAGTATACTTTCACTATCGCAACACTGGCAACACAACGTCGCAAAAAGGATTTATTGTCCATTCACTTTAAACATAAATACAGGTGCCCTACTTTTATAATTTGATCTGAGATATCTCCCAATTCACTTCGACTCCGTGAGGTATGGAATATATTCATGCTTTTAGTATTCGTTCAAACAGTTTATTAAGCGATATTACAGAGGTTTATAAAAGACAAGTGTTCGTGCTGGGCGATCTCTTCATGGCCGTTTTTCTTAGTGATGTCCCCGCTCGCGTCAGTGCCAACATCTCATCTCCGGCGTAAACAAGTTTAGTGACTATCGTACAGAATTGGTTTAAACGTCTTACTAAATATGAATACGAAAATTTAGTTTTATGAATGTTTGTTATTACGTAACTCGAGAAATGTTGCATACAATTTGCCGGAATATGACATGCATGTCTGGAAGACGTAGGTTACTTTAACGAATAGGGTCGTTGACTATAACTAGTAAAAAAGCTAGGCAGTGTACTAATGTTACTAATATGAATACGAAATTTTGGATAGATGGTTGTTTTTGAGCACGTAACTCCATGACGACTGAGCGTAGGTAACTCATAACATTAGCTGATATAGCTATAAAAAAATAACTACTGTCCAAAAAAAGGTACAGCAGAGTAAAACCTCTTTAATTTCAAACTTTCGCTGTCCGTAAATATAAATGGATAACATCTTTAAAAAGTTTACTTACGCCTATCCGTTCAAGTTAATGATTCGAACCAAAAAAAGTTGAAGATATAACGACAACTGCTTCGTTCGCGCCCAAACGTGGTGAATTATCCGATACCCGCTATTTATCGCGCAACTTGCCGCGTTAAGTAAAACGTAAATGTTTAACTTGAAAATAATTATTCGTGCTTAAATTGACCTCTGGAACCCGATCGGTGCGTGCACCTGTCCGTGCAGGTAAGAGGTCCCCTCGTTGACAAACCTTAAAAAAGCCGTTCACAAAAAAAAGGCACTTATGTGATAGAATGGAAGATTTCTAAAACCTCAATATTATTATAACATTTGTACAATGAACCAAAAGGCAATATGTATTACGTTATCTTGAGTTTACAGTGCAGAAAGTAGATGTTTAGAGTCAACCTAAGTTTATGTATGACTAGGCCATAATCTACTACGCTGGCCCAGTGTGTTGACGTGGTATCTTTTATTAAATTAGAAAATCAAAAAGACAAAGTACATGACGGGATCGAACCTGGACGTACCACCGACTGTCTGCCCACTGTTGGACATAGGCCTTTCCCAATGCCTTCCACAGTATGCGGTCCTCCGCCTTACGCATCCAACTCTCATCGGAACATGTATAAAATATTCTTGTCTCTCTCTTTTTTATAGAATAAAAGGGATGACAACATGTTGATGAACAAGTGTTTCCTAAGTTTTAAGAAATATATCAGTAAACGTTTTCGATATCGAAAAAAAAAACATTTGAATTTAGAAAACGGTTAGCCATCAAACAATACATCCGAACATGTCGGATACTACTCTAATCGGTAAATAGATTCTCCCAAAACGGAGCTCCCAAACATCGAACAAAAGGAAAGACAAACAGACAGATGTAAAAACAAAACGCACTAATTTGTTCCTTTAATATTGACTGAGCTCTCTCCTGAATATGGTCGGGTTACAAAGTACAGCGTTGGCGTTACAAACCATTCTTATCTTATTTTGAAGATTATTTGATAATCATACTTTTCTTGTTATCTCATTACCCTACGGTGATGGAAAACATCGTCATGCAACCTGCACATATCGGCAAAGAAATTCAGAGATATGTGTGAAGTCAACCAAACATGCACTGAGCCAGCGTGGTTGACTGTGGCCTAGTCAGCCCTAATAATTGGATAGACTCTGTGCCCCTCGGCGGAGACGAGAGCTGTTGATGATACTTTTCTCCGACATCATTGACTTATGGAAAATACTTTCTTATTTACTTTAACGACCTATAACTAGTTTTTTTTTTTAATATGCGATCGATTTACAACACAATTCCCACTGAAGGATCTAACTTGGATTACTTTACTCTTTGCATCCCTCTTGTTAATACAATTAATGAAAAAAACGACAGATACATGAGTATTGTGTCCAATAAATCCACATCAGAGACCGCCCTTAAGTGCGATGTCAGTAGTCCCTCGAGATTAATTCTGTGCGCATCCCTAGGGAGCAATTAACGTTTTGAGGACGCTCTTTAGTTTTCGAAACTCTTGTTTGCCAGTTTATTAACCTAATTAATCTACGATTGCTGTCCTTGCTTGTCACTAGTATGAAACTTGACCAGGCATGACGCCATTGTGAATAATACCATCATCCGCTAGAACCGTACATAGGAGGAGAAACAAGGTACTAGAGATAGTCAAGATGAGGTCGCTAGCCTTGAATAAGATGCGTAGAGGAATAGAGAGTATGACTCCATGAAGACAATACATGTATGAATTGGTGATAAAATATTAAACAAATGACTACTATCTTAATTGTTTTAACAACACAAAAGCTGTAAACATTGTTTATAACAATAACTGGTAGCAGATTTTATGAATGAAATCGGATGTCGGTGTTTGCTTTGATAAAACTGTAATACAATGAGCCTTCTGATGAATCATTGCGTGATGACGAATGCGGTTTATCATTAAATCAGTTATTTTGCAGGCGTCATTGAAAATTAGGTCGTATTTTCTTACTCATAAAACATTAAACAGTTTTATTGCTTCAGAATTTAATAGCTGAAATAATAAAAAAAAAAACAATTCGTAGTCTATGTATTTCAGACCTACATGAATTTGTCATAGGTGTAGTTCTACAACTATGACAAATTTCGGCGAGACTAGTTAAGCAATGATGGGAGTACGTAACGGATGTCCATCCATCCATTGTCGCATTTATAAAACAAGTTTCCAAACAACGATCTACACATTTATTGAAATTACTGGAGTTTTAGTAGTCACCATGACAACACTGCTTGTCTTTTAGCTTGTGGTTTTTATCCCTTTCTGACACAGTAGTTTTTTTCCAATTTACTCGCCCCCTTATTTTGGTAGCGTGATAACATATTACCTAAAACTTGTAGTAATTGTAGGGCTGATTTCTACAAAAAAAAATTGTTCGAATGTGCCGTTGTTACCGAGATCATTAATAACAAAGTTATTATATTTAAGTATGTCAGTTTTAGAACTGAAAAATAAGTTATTATTATAACAAAAGGTCTATATCAACCCTCTTCTAATCAAAACTCTTGAGGTCAATGTACCTACCTCCCTCTCGCCGTATGCACACTGGGTTAAATCAAATTCACATACTCTTGGGGATTCAACCCTTTTTGTTTTCGGAATTGGCGATCTTTTTGTTACAATAAATAATACGCTATATGTTTTAAGCTGAGTGTTAGACGACAATATGTTTTATTAAGTAATGTTTTTTTTTTAAATTAATACTTCAAAGAAAAAACACACCTATAGTTATATTTACGTATTGTAATTTTATGTTAAAATACAGAACTACTCTACCAGGACAACGTCAAACAGAACACCTTAATATACCTCTGAGGTACAGCGTGAATTCATATTGTCTAATTTTATAGGAAAATGCAAATAACATTCTGTTACCAATCAATGTCGTATAATGAAGTGTGTATATAAGACTCAATTAATCTTTAAACAAGACTTATAGAGGGTGTTGTTTTATATGTTTATGCCACGTCTTTGTTATTGGACCACACATGTTTACAACGTTGCCATGGTTACGGATTAGCAGGGATTAACACGTGATAGCCGACAAATTGGATTATAAAATTAGTTTGGTATTGAGACGCGTTTATAACAAGTGGAATGGACTTCGTCGTCTTTGCAATATAAATAATGTCATAGTACTTAGGCTAGATTTTCTAAGCTATAAATATAGATTTAGAATGTGAAATCTATGTTAAAATTACTTAAACAAGAGTTTAGGTGCACCTATAAATAAAAAGAAAACTATAGTTGACTTGACTCAAAATCCTAGATCACTGTAACGGGGCAGGGGATGTCCACGTTACTACACCAGCTCACTCTGTCCTGGGTTCTACGCTTGGTCTCCGACCACGTCAACCAGAATGTCTTCAGATCGGACATTTTACTGAGTTAAATTAAACTAAATTAGAATTTTCATTTAAAATTAGACATACTGAAATATCTTGGAATACTGGCCGCATATTCGCAGACATTAAAAATACAATAAAAAAAAAAACAAAACAGGAACGACCGGTTCCGTCAGATCGAGCTTATGGAATGAGCAAAAAATGTAACGTCAAAGATTTATAATACGTGCCGAGTCTCGCACGACTAAATTATCATTGCGGTACGAGATTGATGTTGGATTATAACAAAAACAACGAGACATAAAATAATTTACAACTGTCAGTACAGTTATTGTAATAGAAAACGCAGTAACTCGTGTTCTTCCTGTCAAGACGGGACTCGGAACAGATCATGAAATAAAGCACATTTAACGTATTTTTTTATAAGAGCAGCGGGCAAACATGCGGCGGGATCACGAGGGTGATCAACGCCCATGGACATCATCAGTACTAGAAGAACCACAGATGTATTGCCCGCCTTTGAGAAACAGGTACGTTCGGTTCTTGAAGGACTGTCTCTAAGTCGTACTGGTTTGGAAATACCGCCGCGGACTGACCATCCTCAGTAATGGCCCACTGTAATGTTCATTTCACAAACCATCATCAGCTCATTATGTAACCCCACTCGGGAGTTCGGAACGTACTCTACATTAGAGGTGACTAGGCCATAGTCAGCCAAGATTGCCCAGTAGTGGTCAAATTCACGCTCATCTTTCATTTTTTCACAGATATCTCTAGTTTATATCACCTATTTCTTTAACCGAAAAACATATATATATGTACATATGAAATTCGAAAATCGACAACTTATGGTATACGACGGGGATCGAACCTGGACATGTTGTTTTCGGTCCAGTTAACGACTTAATAACTGCGCCGGCGCTCTTAGTCGATATAATGGATGTATAATTTCTTAATATTCACGCTCATAAATTAGAGATATAAGCATGACAATATTTACATTTGTATTTTCCCTAACTAGACGATACTGCATATTTTTATCATACTTAAATAAAATAATCCGCATACAGTGTACATCCATTCACAAGTTCGATGTATTCAAAGGTTAATTTCGTCGCACAAGCGTCTCCGAACATACAGACACGCGAGACGCAGACATAAAAAGACACGAGCAAGATGCCGTCCGAGCAAACAACCGCTTTACGTTGTCTGATATTTTAATGGAATGCCATTGCGATTTCTCTGAGTAAAGGCCATCGTAAACTCAATTCAAATGTTATCATTATCTCTAATGCTATCGATGTATAATTTAGAGAAAGTAAACTAGACTAAAGTGAATGATATTTCGATCATAATAGATTGAGTAGAGAAATTATTGAGTTTTGTGAGACTCATTAATACATTTGCATTAATATCAAATAAAAACTAGACTGGATAGAGCAATAGTCATTAAGAGAGTACCTATCTCATAACATTCACTTACTTTTACCTCGATGTTATCTGCGAGGAATTAAAAAAAAAATTGTACGTAGTCTAGACTAGCATTTATATGCCAAATTGCATCCAGTTTCGTTTAGCTGTTAAAGTGTTACTTGTTAACAGATAAGTAAGATTTGAAATCTGCACTAAAGAATTGTTTTTTTTTGCAACGAACGGCGGCATCTTGAAGTGACGATCCACGCCTATAGACATCCGCAACACTAGAGGAACCACGAATGCATTGCCTTTGAGAAAGATATACGCTCGCTACTTAATGGACCCTTAATAGTACTTATTATGCAAATAATAAAAGACTATCTACGCACCCAAGCATCAATTGATTTGTTTTAATATAGATTTTTCTAGAAAGGGAACCTTTAGGTACCAATTAACGAAACCTTTGAGTTCGAATATTAACAACACAAATTAAATGCAAATTTATATTCTGGTCAAGGAATCGAACTGAAACTACTCTACGTTATGATCACAATTAAACCCGAGTGTCATTTAGTGGCATGCATACAGAAAACACATTAATTAGTGCGTTACATTCGTTGACACGTCGAGGCCAACTGGACGAGATATTTGAAAGATGACATCATTTATGCTGTAATAGGAATTTTTAAAAGTATTGCAAAAAAAAACGTAAATATGTCATGTATACGTAAATACTATGTTTCGTCCTAGACTTCGTCCGGGACTAAATAAATAAGAACTTAGTACTTTGCATGTATTCAATTCCTTCAATATTTTCCGATTGTCAACAATAATTTTATCGCCTCAATTCTTCAAATTAAATATAGTATGTTAACATAGATTTACTTAAAGTTATAAACTACGTACAATCATTCGATTATATAACATCACATAGACGACGCATCTGTGGTTCCTCTGGTATTGCAAATGTCCATGTCCGTCACGATCACCTTCTCTCTCTCTCTCTCTCCTGGTGCCTCCCCACTACTGGAGGTTGGCCGTCAGCTCAGCGAACTTTTCCCGATCCTGTGCCAAGCGAAATAGACTTTCCACGCCGGCAATATT
>JAODUI010000003.1:1041125-1054617 GCA_027563995.1 Papilio gigon
TTTTAAAGTATTCATTTCCGTTAAGGTAGTTCGTCTGGCAGCATCAGTGCAGACGGCGTGGGTGATGGTGGGTTTGTTCTGAGTCACTTTCATTGAGAGTAACTGAGTAATGCACCCCCACGTGAGCTGGATGTACAAATGTGGTGAAATTCTATATGAATCAAAAATGTTAAGAAAGTTTTGTAATTTAGTAATCTTATTTATTTAATATATATAAATAAACTTCCACATAACCTATTCAAAGATTTGTGGAGTTTAGTTTTTGCTTTTCGTTTTATTTAACATGTTAAATTGGGTAAAGTTAACTGTATAAAAAGACCTTTCTCATTTGAAGTCGGTTAAAAATTGGCAAGTAATATCTTTAGATTCCAGTTATTAGACTAAAAGTTAAACAGAAATGAATTACACGTGACATAGATACCTACGAAGGTTGCTTTACATCACTATTCTAAAAACTCTTGACAAAAATTGTACTCAGAAATAACTTATCAGTAGCCCTTATCAACTTCAAAGAAAAATGCCGCATCCATCGGTGGATAAGGAAAACAATGTTTAACTCAGTTTGAGTACCTACATTTTCGTATTAGTAAGAGAAAGTACTTAGCTTATATGATTTACAGCATGTATAGATTTGGTCATACAATACAATCTCACTGTCGAAACATCCATATAAAACATATTGTAATCTGTCTGTATGAAAAAACTTCGATTTTCAAAATAACGCTCTTAAAAAACGGAGGGTATGAGTGTTTTTATAAACATTACCAAGCCAGGATTCAAACACACTGCCAATAAGAACTCCTACATCAGTATCTATCTAATAATTTAGTTCGTGATATATTTTATACATTGCATACGATTAGATGTAATAAAATATGATAATAAACATTGTATTAATTATAGATGGCGCCATCTTATCAAATTCGGTTTCGCCGTAATGACATCAAACGCAATAACAAAACATGGAACACATAAAACGTTAATTTTATTACCACAGATAAAATTTTAATCTAATACTCAATATAGACTTTGATTCAGACTTTATGAATAAACTTACATTACGAACACCAAAGCAAAAAACATATTAAGGCATTATTAAAATGAAACACAACGGAAGATGTGATAAAAAAAAACTTGGTCCTTTTAATTAAACCATTCTATTAACTCCAAAGAATTTATAATTGTTGAAAATAAAAAATAATATGTGTAAAAAGGACATCAACTTTCACCCCAATAGGTTTATGCGAGAAGGTTATGCTCGAATTAAACATTTTTGGTCTTCGTACACAAAAATGTGTGGAACTAAAAATTGATTTAAAACTATAAAATGTAAACATGAGATCGACTAGGTGATTAAGACAACCTATTCTCCGATATTCGAATCACGACAACAATATATTGAAGATAAAGCTATTTACTAAGACTATTTGTGTCATTACAGCGGTATAAATAGCAAACAAGGCACATTAAATGTTCATCGACTCACCTAAGAAACTGAGATTGAGCTTCTCGTCTATCTCATCGTCTTGGAAATATTCTAACTTTTTCGAATTCATCTTACATACTCCTTTGGAACACGAAAGGTCACAAACACTTGTCTTTCACATAAAACAAATCTCTTCCAACATCACGGTGAACACACACAATTAAACTTTATATTTAACACGTAAGTACCAGTCATGATATTGTCACATTTGTTTTTGTTTTAATTTGATTTTGGAACGTTAAAGATGGCGGCGCGCGCGCTGACAACCGCCACGAAGCGTTGCACCGACGCGAATGAGACGGCAATCGACCAATCGGCATCGCCGCTGCGGTGCCCGCTCTGTTCGAACCTGCACTAGTCTCTACAACTTGTAAAGTGATATAAAACTTTTTACTCAGTACGTTTTGTCCTATTCATTGTACATGTTTGCTTTTTACCTTATAAGAATTTAAAAAAAAAACTGTATGTTGTATGCTTTATTGCGTAAGATTTTTGAACTAACAATGTACGATTTGCAAAATAAAAAAGTCCATTAAAGTTAAACGACAATTTAATACAGATAACTAGACACAAAGATCATGTGAACAGGTTTAAGGTAAGCTGAGTTTATAAATTTCACGGTTTATTCAGATTACGCGTTTTCTTAAGTTTACTTTGAAGTCACAGCGCCTTGCACATTTTTTAAACGTCATAAAATTTTACACGATATCTTACGAATACAAAGTAACTAATGGCATATAAACAAGAAAGTCAAGTTTATTTTAAAATACAGATTAGTTACTGTTATTCCATCTTATAACTTTAAGAAACCTTGCAATTTGTTGATCGTTTTTGTCTATTGCTATACTTTACTTAAAAACTATATTATTTCGACTACAATGTTAACTTTAATTCATTTTCAAAATTAGTTACATAAATACTTTTTTCATCGACTTCAAATAGTCGTCAATTCGATTGTTTGTTTTAAAAAAAACAAACTAATTTGATCATCATTTGTTTTTTACCATCAAGTTTGTATTTTATGAAGAATGAACTCCAAGATTGCGTACACAATTTAAATATTTTACGAGTAATTTGCAGAGCACAGCAGTTAAAATCATACAATGGAAAACAAATTATTATTAGTCTAAGGGTCGTGTACAACCCCCGGGGTGCATTGTGTTCACACGCGTCAACCGAGCCACGGCTTCATTGAGGAGCTCTCTACAACAATAACTGTCAATTGGAAATTAAAAAAAAATTTAAGCTGCCATGTCCTTGTAAAACGAGTAAGAAAAATATTTGCATTAATTGAAATAATAATTTATATAAACTAATTTCTTTAATATTTTTAAATTACAAATTTTCTAAATTCGCAAATTTGTATCATAAAATCATATTAATAGCTTACTAACGTACAGTGTTCAAGCAGTTTCGATACTTTCAAGGAGGTTTTATACATTAGGACAGTAAGCCAGTTAACAAAAAAGAAGAAAACCCATTTATGAAAAACACATTTTGTATCAATGGTCACTTGTCTTTTTGCACGCCCCGGTTTTGTACAATGTTTTTCTTTTAATACAGTTTCCTTATAGTCTCACATTTAATATGAATAGTTTATCACAAGCCGTAAGATATTCACTTTGTTTCATAATAATATCGAAAGGTTAAAAAACAATTACAATTTTAATAACAGTATAAATTTATTAAGTACCTACATAAAACATCAAAAATTCCTTACATTATCAATGATTGTAAACTTGATTTAAATTTAAATAAAACCTTAAAGGTCCAATCAAAACTGGCCGCTTCCTGGCAATCGATTAAAAAAAATTAAAAAAAATCTGGGACGCAAATGGCGGGTTCCCACAAGATCCTGTTTTTATGCCCCGGTCGAAACGGTCGAGTTCGTATTCCCGAGGCTAATTTTGTCAGATGGTAACACCGTATAATTTTGTGTCCCTTTAATCTTCGAACTTGGTTCTGGATAGACGGCTAACTGGATTTTTATCCTAAATATGATAGTCTGAACATGAGAAACTCGATACGAAATACTGGAAGTGACGGTCTAGGTATGGATATCTTGTGCTTCACTAACACAACAATTTAGAGACGAAACTATGCTAGGAGTCTACAGAACTAACTAACTTGAGTGGCCCAAAGTGCGGCCACCGCCCGCGATGGGCCTCACATCGTAGGGCAGCGTCTCCCAGGAGGCGGATGGGGGAGTAGTCGGTAGTACAGCCTAGCTAGCTATCGGTTACGTCCGATGCCCGCAGACCAAAGTAGGATGTGGTCCTCCGGTATTTTGGGGATTGTGCGGAGGGTTAACACCCCCCATAAAAATACTTAAAAGTTACGAGACCGCCAACAGAACAAGCTTCATTCATATCTTCCAGGTAATTAGACGTGTAACATAAGACGAGGGGTTTCACCTCTAACGAACTTATTGACTTAAAGTGCAAAGAACACATAGGTAAGTACACTAAATGCGGACGTGTCGGCACTGCCAACGCTCGGCATTCGTCTAATGACTAAGAAAGATTAAAGATATACAAATGATCCTTGTCTCTTATGAAGTCCTAGTATTTGCCGCGCCGGCGCATTATCTAGAATTTAATCAAGATTATTTAAAAAGAAAAGGCACACTTAGGTTAGTGTCCCTTAGCACAGATTTCTTTAAATATACTGGGACTGCTTAATACTTATGCAATCATTAACCAACTATGCGTGTATTAAAATACGCGGCCATTTGCAATCCTGCGTATTAATCTTTCACATTAAACAAGTCAATAAAATAGATTCTCTTTAACGATATTAACAGTGGCATACACAAAATAACAGACAAAAAAACATTTAAAGTAAGTAATTTAAAAGGAATTATGGTAACCAGGGACCGCTTACCTAATTAACAAAAAAATATTTACGCCGTCCCTGATTACAGATGTCAGCACTTGTCTCTCGATTTTAATTTTACGATGTCCACTAAAACGATTCTTTATCGATTTTTAATTCCATCGACAACACTAAGTACTGGAAAGATAATGTTAACAACATTATAAGTTGTATAGACGTTCGTACAAAACGACATAATTGTATGTATTTACGCGAAAACGACAGTTCACTCGGACCACCGAGACTGATGTTTTCTGTTACCTCAGGGTACACGGTTATTAACCTACTTCTGTGGAAATTGTGAAACTATGGTGAAACAGAAAGTATTACAGGATATGAGACAGACTTTGACACTACCAACTCAAATTCAATAGAAAGGAGAAATTATAACAGACCCATCTGAATTAATAAAACCTTATTATCATTATAAGTAGACATTTTTGTATCATCAATTTAAATTCAGACATTCCAATGTCCATAGACAGTGAATGACATTGACAGTCATTGCAGTGGTGTGCAACAATTTCTCTCTTCTATTGAAATCAACTGTACCTTCGAAGGGTGCTGACAAAGCGAACAGAAACCGACACGAAGTAAAACGCGAGTGTCATGAAAATGTAATTAAAAATGCACTCCACAACAGATTGTAAAATTATTCAAAAAGCAAAAACCTTTTTCCTGTAATTAATAAGCTACGTATGATTTTGTACAATGTGTTTATCATCAAAGGTTACGTAATTTAAAACGTTGGTGAAAATTAAAAAAAGATGATCGAAAAGCTAGGTGACGTCACGGTGTGTGCGACGACGCAACAAATTGCCTTTAACAACTCGATAACAAGAAAGAAAGTCGATGTTTTTTTGTTAATAACTACAGATTACATTCTTTTTAAATTACAATATTTTGTATAGAAAACCTGATGTTAACGTAAATTTTATTTAAGTCTTAAGTATTGATTTAAACGGCCCTAGTAACTCACAGCTTTTTTTTTTAATTAACCTTCTTGAACCCTCGACATGTTTTAAATAAAAGATCATGTTGCTAAGTTTACTCATTATCACTCAGTAACTCAGATCTTGCAGTTGACTTGTAATCTGTAGGTCCTGGGTTCGATGTCTGTCATGTGTGATGTTCTTACGATGGAGGAAAACAGCATGATGGCCATATATCTGTGCAGTAATTCAAAGATATGTGTAAAATCAATGCACTGGGCCAGTGTGGTTGACTGTGACATAGTCACCACTAACATTGTGTAACCTATGATCGCTTGGTGGAGGCGTATAGTGAGCTCATGATGTGCGTTATCATCAGCTTGATTAATTGCAAGGTATACTCTTTGTAGACTTAAGTTTTCATACTAAATCAGACTTACCGTCTCATTTTGTGACTTTTGTTATTTTTAATATTCACAATCTTGATAGTATTGAATCGAGAAACTGCATTAAAACGCTGCACGACTTAGGTTTATTTTTAAATTTTCAATTTACGATGAAAGATTAATAAAATTCGCGAAATAATTTTTTGTACCTAATCTCCTCTACATTATGATTTTATTAATCATTTTTTTATATAACCAAATCTGCAATAGGACTAAAGCTAGATAAAAATAATTTACGATTTCCCAATCCTTTTTAAGTATTCCACCACTATCTTATAGCAAAAGTCCCGAGAAAACGGTACAGCCGTTTCGGAGATTACCCGGAACAACAGACAAAAATTTTTCATAAAAATTGTTTTTTTTTTTAATTACATATAGACTAAAATTTTAGTATTAAACAGATGTAATCAAAAAAAAATGTTTTATATTAAATCAATCTATAAATCATATCTCGTGGTCTAGAAATGTTAACCAGCAAACTATTTCAAGGTCACCTTCATTGTCAGACCGAACCGTCAGTCTCGAAATGTTTTTCATACAAATCCCTCGGATCCCAGCCGCTCCTTTAAAGGACTCCTACATAGAACTACAATTTCTAGACGTACCATACAAGTTGTATGTCCGGAAGAAGACAATTTACTAACTGTCAATGTCTGCTTCCTTTACTGAATCAACTCAATTTAATAAATTATTATTTTTTTTAAAACAAGGATTTCTTATCAAAGTACTTGTTAAGACGAAACGGACCCAAACTCGATGGGTTGCGTCGTTTAATTAAAAAAGTTCCTATGACCATCTTCCAGTTGAATCATCAGATCAGCTCTATGTCATAACAATATTGCATTGTGATGCCATTTATGCTCTCATTCTAAATTTTCGCTTAATCGGAAACTGGGAATTGGAACAAATTTAACTTGTAAGATTTGATTACAGACACGGTGAAGATAAATTAAAACATGTAAAAATGCACTAAAGACAGACATAATAATTGCATAAACAGCTTCGGAATAGACACCGTCTTCCTTCTTGTAATGTGCCTGTGTATTTCGAAGTCGTCATCAACTGAGGTCTACTTTTGTTACAAATATAGAATTTTTCATGTCATATGTGTATTGATAAGTGGGATATATCACGGAGGATCATCATCATCATCATCGTCGTCGATGACTACTTATACTTTAGTATTACGCGACTTTTATAAAGTTAGTAAGAAGTAAGGCATGCTTGGCTTTAGCTTTCAATGTCAGGTATAACATCTTTGGAGCTCTATTTAAAATTCTTCTGCCGTACCGTCCGATGCGATCCGAACATTTTTAGGCGTTCGCTCACTCGACCCTTTCTCATCGATTTTTTTTCGTATAAAAACAAATTTTATTTTTTACTCTTATCTTATATGGATCTGCAATTTTTGTCTGCGCACTCAATAAATTTAGAACATCTTGTTACATTTCTTCTGGTTCCTTTTATATAATTCTGTATATAAATATGAAGGTTTTTGGACACTTTAAGGGTACATAGTAAACAGGTAAACAACACGTAAGAGCCTATATACTAATGTTATATACTATAAAGTAATTAGGTTCTATCATTTTATTTAAACCTACTTAAAATTAGAAAACAGTTCGTTTTAACATGACAACATTTTTATTGCAAAAATATATAAGTTAACTTGTTCAACATATTAAAATAACATTAGAATTGATTAACTAAAGACAATGACAGTAAAAGGATATGATTCACGACAATATTCGAATGGTGGGATTCGAACCCACGAACGCTAGATCGGTAATCCGTTACCCATTAGACTATTGGCGCTTCGCAGTTAAACATTAAAGTTTAATCTTCTTAAGTAAACAATTACCGTCAACTAGCAACTGATTTACATACCAACATGAGCCTTTGGTTTATTTTCAAAAAAAGAACACTTCGGGTCGTCAGCGGTAACATACACTGATAGGGATCAGTTAAATTTTATGACGTCATCATTTACAGCTTTCGGATCCGAGTCCTGGGTCAACTAGAGATTAATTGGTCTGATTGTAACGCTCCGGACACGCGGACGGAATACAAAAGTGTTTACTGTTAGCACAAGCTATAAAAGGGCGAATATTTGTGACGCGTTAGGTAAGAGTGAATTCAATACGTGAACGAAATTACAAATGAATCTACCCTAGACGAATGTTTCATAATTTAATTACTTTAAGTACTTAAGATACGAATAAATTTAAAAATATATCCCGCACGACAAGTAGCGCAAAAACATAAAGCAATAAAGTGGGTAAATTACGTGTTATTATTTTTGTAGGCTTTACAATAGAAAAAAAGGTTTCTAAATTAAAAAGTCCATCAAGCACGCGGTCAAGTTGCGTCCGTTGACTGCGTGACTCATCCGCGCGCACGCAAAAACTTGCCACGGAGCCGCTAAAATGCTGCACTAAGATTTTTGGTCACTTTTTTAATACAAACGTAAGTCTTGAAGTTTCATATATTTCACATTATAACTACCTCAGTAATTACAATACTATGTTCAATTCTGTATACTAACTATTTGAATATATTATATTCTTATATAGTAACTATGATATTCGTTAGAACAGAGTGTTGGCTAAATGATCTGTATGAAATTTGTGAGTGTAAATTATTTTTTTATATAAAGTATTTTATTTAATGTCCGTGATAGTGATTACTTGACTTTATTAACCGTGAAAACGGAATTAACTTGTTAAGAAGAGTGAAACTGTAAATGAAGTAATTATGAAATGGGATTTGCGGAGAACATTGTTAACATTAACCGAAAGTTAATTTAAAAACTTACACCGTATTAAAAAGACAATGTCTATTGTTGTTACTTAAGTAAGTATCTTAATAATTTTATCTTTTTATTATACAGCCTGATGTTTTAAATTATAATACATCTTTCGTGACTTCTTTGTGTATCAAACGCACTCTTTTAATATAGATAATATTTACAAGAAATATTGATGCAGCATTCTAGTGGCTGTATTCCCTACATCTAATAAGTAAATTGTTTGCTATAAACGGACCGGCAACCTGTTCCCATTGTTATTCCAACGTCCCTTATGTCGGCCGACACCTCCACCGCCTGCCCTCAATGAATAAAGGCAGCCATACACGGAGTGTTCCAATCAGTCGGCGTGCGTGTTAGTACTTTTCTCAGCGTTGGAGCTCAAACGTTTGGAAACGAATAAAGTCCGTGTATGCCGGTCTTAAGTTTACTATGCCTTGTTTTTACTGAGAGCGTCATACCTTGTATGGTTCTGTGACAAATAGTACAGGTTCCCTCATTGAGTTTTTAAATAAGTCAGTAGTGCAAGAAACTATTATGGCTAAGCTATGTATGGGGAGGAGGGGTTTAGCTATTTTTTATTTGACTTTATGAAGGAAAGATTTCTTTTCTTCTTAGCATGCAATATCACTTATATAATGATGATGATGATCTGTAGTGAGGATAATTAAGAACAGCTAACTCTAGCCTCGAAACATCGGTGATGGCATAAGTAGTTTGAAACCAAGGGTCCTTCATCGGTGTTCTCATGAACCTTTTCAAAATTGTCTAAATTATTAAAAATCCGGTGGAATGCCAAACATTAAATATGTATCATATAGCATAAAAAGTATGGGGTAATCAGAATCGAACACCGTTCTATTTTAGAGTTATTTCATTGCGGAAGCATTACAAAAATAATAAATATTTAGGCGCGCGCCACACGAGCGCATCTGGCTTTTAAAGGTGCACCGCGCAGGAATTCCTATGATTTGTTTGACTCATACGACTTATTTAAACGAATAATTCATTTTGTTACTTTCCACAACAGTCATGTTTGTTTGGTTGGATGTTATTACGTAACTCCAGAACGACTGAATAGATTTAGGGTGACATTTAAAACAGAATTAGATTACAGTCTGGAAATAACGCTTACTTCACTAATTAGATTTTCATTATAATTCCACGCCATCTTGCGTCGTGAGCGACATCAAGTAGAAATTTTACCAAACTTTTTTGTCAAGCTGTTAAAATGGCGAATGGGCTTTCATTTGAAACCAATTGATGTGAGGGTTATCCAGTGCCTACAAATTGAATAGCAACTTAGAAATACATTTATTTGCCCCATCCATTGACATAGTAACAACTATGAAAGCAATAAAAGTACTTCAATTTAAGTTAATTTAAGCAATTAAAGTAATTTAATACAGTTGATTACGTTCACACTTAGTTCATTACATTACCAATAGACGGCGCTAGCGTTTTAATTTTAAACTATAAATGTACCGATTTAAAAAAAAAACCATGCGACTTCATAATGCATTGCAAATTTTTGGTATAATTCAAAATACAAAATACACATCAATTTTATACATATGTATTTAAATGATAATGTATATAACTCAATGTTAGGGATCTATGTCTAAATCAATGTATTAATATATAGGTAGCCAGCTGTATCGTGAATCGAATATTCACGTTAAGAGCATTTGAACCGGGCACACCATTAGTAGCTTCGCTTTGAGCTCGTACGATCAACTAACAGAGGCTTTTAATGCTATTTACGTTTAATATTTCAACCCTATTATCATGCGTATATTAAACTAGTTTAAGTAATCAGCAAACATACATTTTTATTAATTACAATCGGAAACCATCGCGGTGTTCTACTTACGGAAAAAATGTCTTGTTATATGACAAGCTTCGCCCCTTCTTACAAATAACCAATCCGGTAGCAGTAAGTTGCGCATACGACGAGATAATAGTTAAAAGCAATCGTTTATTACTAACAGACTTTTTTTACAAACACTATTAAAAGCATCAACATGTACATTTCTTTATAATACTTTGTTACTAATAATGTCAATTAATAAAACATCATATAATGCTGTTGTTTAATAAACATCTTATTGGGAACCTTTTCGTAATGGATTAAGGTGCTGTTTGCGCGGGATAATGAACATAAAATGTTTCAACATACTGACCATTTACATGTCGATAACACCTGCAAAATAATTCTAAGAAATTACGAGGTAACTTTGCACATAGACGACACCTGGCAGAGAAATCTTACTCGATTTAGTGAAATGAGATATTAGGGCTAAGCTACCTTGACCGGTAGTTACGAACGGATATAGCGTGATAAATGTGAAGACAAAATGAAACTAGGCGTAGTTCTCGCTTTGGAAATAACTATAAACTTAGGTTAGAAAACAAGTCATTACCATTAACGAAATCGGTCATTTAAGTTAGTATTAATTGTTACGAAAAATTTTCATAACTAGGCCTGACATTCTTAACCAGTTCAATATTAGATTGGGCTCTGTCTCCTATACTAGGAAAACCTGTGTTACAGGAGACAGTGCAATCTCTTTTCTATGTTTCAGCACCAACATATTCTATGTGAGTGTTTGAGTGTGAGCGTGTGTGTATTTGTGATGAATGTGGTTTCCATTTTTATTTTCATTTCTCTATTACTCCCTAGATAGAGAAAGAAAGGAGGAGGATGAGAAGAAGAACCATTTTTATTATTGTTACTTAAATAAATTGTAATTTATTACAATAATACATTTGTACCTGTTTAAATGTCTGTGCTGATAATTTGTTAAAACAATAATACGGACGGACAAAGCGCTGAAGTTTGTTCATTAGGGAAATTCCGTTAGTTTTCGTACAACGAAGCTTTTCACGGGCGTTATAGAGAATTTAAACATCGAACAGTTTCAAAACTTAGCTAACGACATGTAGAAACATAAAAATATATCTTCTTTATATTTACTGTTACGTTTATTATTGTTTTTTTGTTAATTGTTTGTGCGTCTGTTAAGGCCAGAGAACGCATCTCGATCCTTTTTACTAATTTCAAATGATTATAGCTTATTTCCTGATGATGTCAAAAGTAGTCGGTGCCGACACCGAATGAGTACGTGAATGTTAGACGTTAATTTATAATAATGTCTCAGGAAAGTTTAATGTAGCTTCATCTATAATAAATCACCATCATTATCAGCCCTAATCTGCCCACTGCTGGGCATAGACCTTTCCCAATGCCTTCCATAAATAATAAATACATTTATATATTCAATTAGTTGATTTAATTAAAAAGTTTTTATTCCATTTATTTCAGTGTAGACTTCAGTAAATACAGATAATGTGAAATGTAAATAAATCCATAGACCGTGCAATTCCAATACAGGCGGTTGATGAATTGACTTCCGTTTTGTTTTGTAATATTTTATAGTATGAAAGAGAATTTAAATTTTGTTCGTATGTTGAATATTTGCATAACGATAAATATTGTATCACTCCTCTAAGTATTTTGATTGAAATAAAATAAATATGGCCACTCCCAAGATGTACCGATGATCTGGTCAAGTTTGCGAGAGTATGCTGGATGAGGGCGGCCGAGAACTGATCATGGCGATCTTTAGGAGAGGCCTACGTCCAGCAGTGGGCGACGTGTAGCTGATATGATAATGAAAAGTAACCTGTATAAAAAAAAATATTAATTTTACTAATACTAGTCTTTTAAAATTATACTAAAAACATTTCCTCAAACTCGTAATTATTGTAAAAAAAAAACATTATAGCAATCCGAATATTATAAGATAGTTATAAAAAATATATTTGAACTTAGAAAAAAATGTTCCTTGATTTACCTTTATAATTAAAAAACCAACTCCCACGTTACAAACAAGACACGATGTAATTTTTGCTCCTCTGTTCTCGAAGAACTTTGATTTGGTTTTATAACAAAATCTCAACTAGATTGTTATCAAATAACGACCAGTGTCCTAAAAAAATTTAAAAATAATTTGATTACTTCAAGGAACACAATTAGTCAAGAAGGTCACTTTGTGAAGATTTCTCATATACTTAGAGAGATCACTTAATAACTCTGGGTATGGCTGTTGTTATTTATGCACTGAATTGCATTTCACACCCGTTATAGTCATACATTTTTTTTATAATTCATCAGCTTCTGATAAAAATTAGTAAATTATTTCCTTGTTCTTTATTTATTTATTTTCTTTTATTTTAAAACACCAGTATTTCCCGTATAGACATAATTTTATTAGAACAAAATATATTTAAGGAAATTGTTACGTCTTTGTGGTCACGTAACTAACTACCCTTATAACTCACATTTGAGCTCAAAGACACTAAATAAACCTTTCAGCGCGAGCAAACTGAATTAGAAACATTTTTCTCCATTTTGCTTTTCGAACTTCGTAAGCGGTTACGGTAGAGAGAAAGAATTTTGTTTTTTAATTTCTCACAATGAAAGGAGTCATAGCAGATTTTTTTTAAAGTCATTTTGATTAGGACTTAGAAGTATGTCCGATGTATACTATGATATAATTCCTAAGTGTTTATACTATTGAAAAGTCAATACAATACATGTTGTTATTGAAGTCATTCGACCGTCATAAGTGCTATGGGCATGACTGCAGGTAGGCGTGGATTGTCGAGTAAGGACGGTATTCCAATAAAATAAGCACAATACTGACGACTTCGATTTAATGTACTGTGTGTAGTCTACAGAGCATGTTACATGCACGGTGTTTACTGTACCGATCAATTTGATTTAGAATTACGTCGAAGTTAGGAGCACGTGGTCGCGAGCGCACTATACCGCTGAAGTCAGACTGTCAGTTTGTTCAAGATGGCCGCCTCACCAGTGCTCTTTTTTTTTTTTTTTTTTGTGACAGGATTGTCACTGTTTGCCTTTAAGAGGCATTTACAGTTT
>JAODUI010000003.1:1060830-1083636 GCA_027563995.1 Papilio gigon
TGTGGAAGGCATTGGGAAAGGCCTATGTCCAACAGTGGGCAGACAAAGGCTGATGATGATGATGATGATGATGATATTCTCATCCTATTAGTCTTATGATGTAGAATTCTATCTGTCATTCCTCGTTACCGGGCAAATAATACAGATCGGAAGTACGGTAAATTGTGACGTATAACAATGATTAGATGCTATGATTATTTTTTCCTGCCGTACGAGTTGCGTTATTTAACCGCACGGTATTAGATGCAAGTGTGTACTAACCCTTAGCTTTCCCGGACGGAATTTGCATGATTCAATGCTATAATTGTAGCGGCGTCACTCCAACGAATTTAACGATATCCTATTTAGTCCTAGTTCGTCGGCCGAGCACACTCTCCAATCATAATTGAAAACCAAATCGCATTGTTTGTTCACCTTTGACGTTTATTACCTTTGACTTTTAAAAGACAGGACCTGTCAAATGCTCCCTTTATCAAATTAATACGAATAATGAGTTTTATATTTACTTGTATGCTTGCTTACTGTAAGTGTATAACAAGACATAGTTAAAAATCTTTGTCTCATAAAAGATTTGCTAAATTTATTTAGTACAATGGCGTCTCCTTACCTGGTCCTTTTCTATATATTCAAAGTTGTCGTTTACATTAATACATTTATACTATAGAGTAATTGTCGATCCAAATTAGCAATGACTAACAATAGATTACAAATGCAAATTGTTAATTGTTATTTGTAAAGCAATAAATACTTGGTTCATCTGCAAGTAAATACTGCTTTGTTAATATTGGAATTTATGAATTACGAACATACATTTATTTAATAATTAAAAAAAAATCTTTCATAAACAATCTCAAATAATGATTCCAATCTTGTCTAAATCCGAAATCCTTTTAAAGAAATTAACTCTCTTTGTAATATAACAGGTGTAACTGTAGACCCGCTACGCCGTAGCACGTCTACGCAATGCAAAGGCTTGTAAATATAATTGTAAAATGTATTGTCAGATTAAATAGTGACGAATTAGCAATACGAATTACATTCAATCCAATCTAAAGACTTTAAGAACCGCGATCAAAGTCCGACGGAATGTTAATTAATGAAACGCTAATCTTTAAATCTAAGCTTTTAAACCGTTTGAACTTCGAAAAGCTCTTACCGTTGGTTTCCAGTGACGTAATAATTATCTTGAACATAATATGAATCCTTTCAATTTTTTTCCAAAAAAGTTATACTTAAAAATGTATACAAAAAAATAACTTTAAATGGTCCTGAGCAGTCTGTTTTAAAATTCAATTCATTACTTGAGGAAAACAAATCTTAATGTATTTTTGTATGGACATTATCGCTATGAAAAAGTTGACATTTTTTTTGTTGTATCGTTATAATTTCAGTGTAAAACAGAGTTGTTAATAAAAAAAAAAGAAAACTAAAAGCTACCGAGCTATTATCGTCTTCAGAAATAATTGAAAACTCAACTGAATTGTATATTTTTTTCGATGTACCTTAAAAATGGTCACTAAATAATTTCACGATTTTCTCTACGTTCCGTTAATAAGACGTTCCCAAAGTCCCTCTCTGGGGGATTAATTATTTTCTTGAACGAAGCAACGTGATACATTTGTTGGGACAGTTTTAAATTATTATTTTAATACAAACACAAGGGAAATGTTTTACTAAAGGTATTCTAGTCGCACAATTATATTATTTAGTATACGACATTGAAATAATTATGCGTATATTAATTAATTTTATTATTATTCAATATATTAATAACTACATTTCCGCATTATTATAATTAACTAAATATTAATTCATACATATAAAACCCTAATTGTAATAAATTTTACTGTTCGCGCATTTTCTTGACACCAATTTTTGTATACTTCCTGTCTCTGCGGTACAAGGTGTTACCGACCCGCTCCGTGATTAGACGTTAGTGCGACACGCGGTCCATTAGACCCCACCTCCTTTAACAAAGTTATATCCTTCGCACCACAGAGAAGTACACGTCTTTTCTCGTCGCGCCATAGTGAAGTTGCATTAGGGATGATTATGACCTCGTTTCGCAGCGAACGTGTTAAAAAGAATACGAAGTTTTAGCTTCACGTATCAATAAATAATCTATTCGCCATTAAACAAATGAAAGCAATAAAAACAACTGTCATTATATTTAATTAACATTAGTAGTTATTTTAAACACAGAGGGAATACGTAACGATGGTCACAAATTAGCAGATTGGAGTGGTATTGTGATTTAGGCATCGCCACCGGCCATTGTCGATCACTGATTACAGTTCAAACAATCTATCAAATGTATTAAACAACCACATGTATCTCTCTAAACCTCTTTCTGTGATTAAAAATAATGTTAAAGAGCAAATCAAGCTTTCATCATCATCTCATTATACGTCCACATAATTCTACTGTGTAAGACCGGACCTTTAAAACTAAGTTCAAATTAGCAAGTCACCTAAGCGCCCACTCCCGGAGATATCCAGGTTCGCCATTGACGGATACGTCACGGAGTACATTGTTTGGGAACTCCTTCAATTATTTGTTCGCGGTAGTTGGAGATTCCCGTATTTTAATTAAATTCTCAACACTAGGCTTAATCACTTTATTGAATTTTTAATACAAGAGATAATCAACAAAATTTACAATGTGCACGATTGCTGACAAACACTAGCAGGCGGGAGGCAGAGAGTAGCTTGAAGTTGCAAAGATAACTTAAACTAAACTTTATTTACTTATTTAATTTACATATATGTTTTATTACATTTTAAGATTTTTTATAATATCGAACATATATCGTCATCTTCATCCTATGACCTCATTGAGTGGTTCGGCGCCTACCCTATATTAGTGTTTTGGTCATAGCGAACCGCAGCCTATTGCATTGACTTCACACATATCTTAAAATTTCGTCACATATCTGAATAAGTTTTTCTTCATTACCAATGTGTTTTTCGATTTTTCAATTTTCATACCTACATTGTATTATATGGATGGCATTTTAGAATTCCCATATCTTATGTGCAGATAAAGGCTGACAATGATGACATGTACATTGGTTAAACAACATTAAATATTGAGAGTTTACGCGGAACTGCCAGAAGTAACCTCAGTCCACTGACCGTACAACGTTTTATATTACGAAACGTTAACATAATACAAAATACATTTGACGCTACATCCGTTAGGTGTTCACAATGAGCCATTATTTTAAGCTGGTGTAATTATAGTGGTTCTATTATGCACCGTACAATCAGACGTGAAATGACGAAGGCACAGTTTTGTATACCACTTCCACCGCACGACTCAATGAAAGCTATTGTATTAAGGTACATTAGTTTTATTTAACTGTCGCTTTTTATAACCACTTCCATTCGCTGAAATGGCGAAGTGTCCATTGCTCAAATATTTGCAGATGTGATACATGACAATTGTTTATAGTTGTAGTTTTATATAATACGAAAGAGCACTCGAGCCTTTGCCAATGTGAAATTAAAAAAAATAACCTTTATTGCTTTTTTTACCTTTTAGTTAACTTTCACAAGTCTATAGAATCAGTCTAGTCATTTCGGAGAATACCCAAAAAAAGCGCGGACTTGCGAACAGGTTGACAAAATTTTTTTAAATCAGATTTTCCGTACATACAATGGAAATAACTATCTCAAGGTCGCAAAGATCGATGTTTTTTTTTTATTACATACAGACACTCTTATTTTATTAACTATATGTAATACGTTTAGTATATAAGAAGTAAAATCATTAGACAATAACTATGGGCTTCCATTGCTACGACAGTTGTATCAACATATCGCTATCCCTTTCATCCTCTTTGAAGAAACAGAGGCGACAATACTAATACTAGTTTCACAGCAAAAACTCTACAGTAATACAGTGAGACTTGGCAACCAACTTTGGTATCTTGTTCTTTGGCAAAACGTTAGCCTTTGTCGATAGAAACGATAAAGGCTTCGCTATAAAATACGCCCCATAATCGTAAAGGAAGAAAAATGTTGTACCACACTAAAACCTTTAGTAAATAAAAGCTGACTGATTGAAATACTAATTTACTTAGTACTGTATACAATGTTTGTGGACGGGTCAAGAATGTAATTCAAAATATGTTATGTAGTAGAAGAAAAAAATCGGTTTACTTATGATAAGTTGAAACTAGCAGTGTGTTCCATATATACAATGGTTTATCAAGATTAGGAATTTTATCAATAATTTATAAACAATACAATTAAACAAAGTATATGTTAATCACGTTTATATATAGCTAGTATTTCAACAATGATAAATAAAAAAAGGCAGTTTATATCTAGCAGTTACACGCAACTACATCAGCGAGGAATTAAACAAAAAATATTAGCCAATGTTATTTTTGTATTTATAAGCCACTTTTCATTATAAAATTCGTCAAAACGGATTCAACCGTTTCGGAGATTACGCCGAAAAAACGTAGGTATACTGACGGGCAGACATTTTAAAAATACGTTCGTTACGAGTTTATTTGAAAAAATATCGCACTCTGATTTTATTATCTAGTATATATAGATGACGTTAACAGATTCGAACAATGCATTTGGATCAATTGCTCGTAACACGATAATACAAGGCGTTGCAATGCTATCAATTTGCTAACCGTGGAGCGGATGTGAAGTGTGAGAATAGATCAGACGCGATAACAGTAATAGAAGTGGGCCGGGTCATTGCACTTGTATCCCGTCTTGGTACGAAGTATATTGCACGTGATGTTTTGCATTTATCTCAGGGCCAAACCCAATAATCTATCCTTTATCGCAATGAGAAGCAATCAAACAGATTCTTTGAACTATCATTAGACGATCACTTAATATATTTCTGACCTCAACGCATGGATCGCCTTAGACAACATTCACATTGCCTATTATTAAAATTAATAAGATATTATAAACAAAGCTTTCGGCAGTGGAAACAGACTGTTACGTTTAATAAAAAAAAGCATAAAAATATCAAAACGATGTAATTGAGAAATGGAATGTATCAATTTCTACAAACAAACCACCTTTAGACGTTCATCAGTCGCTCACCGAGATTGGTAATCCCAGTCGAAAGTATTAGCTCGCAAGACGTTATTTACTGAACGCCCCGTCTCGTTTCAATCGGCTTCGATTTCGATTTAGTGATGGCTAACTTGAATATCGATACTTACATTATTTATAAATAACAAAGTCTAATGAACCAACATGTAAAATAAATCACATTAATAAGAGCTGTCACCCGCGTCTCCATCTTCATTGTCTATGCTAAATGTCATCGACATTCGTTTAGTTGTTCTGGAGACGTAATAACAAACATATTTTAAACATCGCATTTATTGTATGAGTGACATTATCAGGCATAAATGTAATCAACGCGGGACATTTTTGTACTGGCGAGTAGACAGACACTTACAATGTAAACGTTAAATTAATTACATTATTTTAAATTATCAAGCGTCAATAGCCTAATGGTTAAGGATACGGATTTCCGATCATGAGGTCGAGAGTTCGAATCCCGCCGTTCGAATATTGCCGTGGACCATATCCTAGCACAAGCCAATAGCTTAGTTGGAATGGTAAAAGAAATATTAGTGAATTAACAAAAAAATGATAATACTTTAATAAAATAAAATAGAGTTTATGATCGGTCGAAGTTCTTTCCAATCCAATAACAACTGTCGTAGTCACCGTTGCAATTTCAATGTGAGCAATTTATTATAAAAATGCAACCTATCAGTCGCTGTCGCATGTATACGATTAAAGATAGATTAAGGTATCAGCAGTTTCATAAAATAGATTCCGCTTTTAAATAAATTAAAAGAATATTTAATTTCAATTTGCATAAATTAAAAAGAACTCTTAAAAAGTCTTTCATTTAAAGCTTATTTTTCTTTTTCCTTTGCAAATTTTATTTCAAACTGACGGGACCGTGACAAAGTGAACGAGAAAACATCGACCGTTGCCGCGAGGGATGGGCAGGGATTACAAAAACAAACTCTTTGTAGACTTATAAGTTTAAATATATCAATCGCAATTACATTTGAAGTTTGTTTAAAATAGTTCCGATGTATATTAGGAAACGCTTCAATTACTATTTTTCCAAGTTGAATTGTTGACGACATGACGCCCCTACGTATGTGCTGCGCGGTGGTGTCTAGACGAATGGCAGCTGAGCGATACACTCCCCCCACCGCTACGAATAAATTGAAGCAACGTGAACCGCGTAACGAGCGCGTCCCTGCCACAATGCAAATCGTACCTCACTGCCGCCGCCGCCGGCTGAGGGCTGCGGGGAATCGACTGATTCAGCAACGTTCATGTCAAATGTAGCGGCAAATTTGAAATTTTAAAGCTTTCGATAGAAGCAAAATGATACAATGACACCGCCGATCGTTTACATTTGTTTTACAACATGAATACAAATTTAAATTTTAATACACATAGGGCGTGGAGGGAACAGAACTTATATCATCAAGACAACAATACCTAAATATATATAACACAAATCTTAAAATAATTTATAATTTATTTTCACACCCACACACTGCCAACGCTCTGATAAAAAAACGAACGTTCTCACAGTAGTTACGGGAAGGCTGAAAAACAGCGCGGCCCACAGCTACAGACTGCGGGCACCACAAGCTGAGCATCGTCCCTTTCAACGAGAAAGGTTTTATTTTGTGTGGTGATAAATTTTGTATTTTTTTTTTCGGCTAATAAACCATTTTTTAACTCTTACGTCCTACTTATATTATAAATGCGAAAGCTTAGATGGATGATTGACGTTCGTTAGAAGATATCTCTAGAAATAAAGACGTCTCGCTGAAATAGCACCGACGTGGAGCATACTCTGAAAGAACAGATATGCTGCTGTTTAAGTTCGTCTTACAGGCGATAGCCAGTCTCATATAATATTTTTCGATATCAATTAGCTAATTTTTGAATTGTCATTAGAACGAGGAAGCAATGAACATTACGAACTAAGTCAACGCGTAGGCAACGTTACTAGGAAATTTTCTGGATACGTTCATCAAAGATTCGTGTAATAATTATTATGCAGATGAATACTGCCATAAATTTGAATTGAATACGTTCACAGTGTAATGTTTGTTTGCACAATTCGCTAATACCGGCACACGTTGAGCGAACGCTCTGCTTATAATGACTCTGTGGTTCTATCTGAATATTACCGCAACCACTTCCACAAGTCGCATAATTAAAGTCGCTTTACATTCGTAGTTAACAAACGCAAATTAACAGTATGTTAACTTCTGCACGCCGACGTCGACAAACAAATCTCGAGTTTGTCTTCACAAGTCAAAGAATACAAGATGGTGTAATTATATCATTTTATATATGGTTTATATGTCATTTACCTGCCAACTTTATTCGAAAACATTATAAGATTTGCTAACTTCAATTGTGCAAGTTCTTGGTGAAAATTACGTCGCCTTATAAAACGAAAGGTGGTCCGAAATGCAATTCCAATGGAACCTTATCGCATGAGGCGACATCTAGCGGAGGAAATAAGTATCAAATGTCGAATAAACGTCCGGAACTAAGCTCCAGACGACCTTCTATTTCTTATTGCGTGTCTGCCGGTTGCCTTGTCATCTTTAAATCCGACTTCATTGAACGTTCCCATAAAAGCTTTAAAAGATTTCAAATAGGATTTATCGAGTTGTCAGGTCATACATTGCGTTTTAATCACTTAACATTTTATGCAATTTTCTTTATAAACCGGCAATAGTTTGAAAAATAAATTACATATAAATGTCACTGTTAAATAACTCTCATTTGTTTTATAATAGTACTATTATTTAAAAACAAAACAATTTTAAACTAATGAAGACATCGTGAATTAATTAACTTCGTACAAAATTATTAATTCAATATTAACTTAGAACATGTTCAAGTTAAATTCAATTACTTGTTTATCGATTTCCACATACTGAAAACGAGAAAACCACAAAACCAATTGCATCCCCCTATCTTACAATGTTAACCAGATTTGAATGTTACAAAATTTTAACCAACTTCATATTCAATAGTTGATATTCACTTTTGTTACACCCACGTGACCAGTCACCGACTAAAACAAAACACAATGCACGCTGAATGCAGCTTTTAAAGTTTCCTTGCGCATTGCAAGTGTCGCTAAATGCTTCTTTTGTGAATCGTTAAAGTTTCACGATGTGAGAATTTTAAAAATACAGCTTATTAAGTGACTCTTAGCTTGTAATGGTAACCGGCGCATTGCAGGCACATTGCGATGTCTTTAAAACCTTGATAAGGAAATAATGTTTGTGTACGAAACTTGTTCAAAATGAACAGACTGGACAACGATACCAAGCAAAGGATTTCTACACAACGATAATAAAAACAACAATAACGATAGAACGCTATAACAACCAACCAAAACACCGAAGACTCGGCCGAAAAGGGTGTATATGTGGCGAGCCTATCTTATCCACATCGCGTTTTAATATAATGCGATTCGTCACAGCGCCATCTGTTAGGTGCGGCAGAAACGGCGCCAACAATAATATAATGAAATGTATATATGCTATCTACTTAAATTTCTATACTAATTCCATATGTAAAGAATAAACTATTAAAACTATTAAGGCATTTCACTGCACTACTAATAAAAACGGCTTAACTCACGTGTAAATCGGTGTCAGTACCGACTAGTTTCTGACCCGTCGGGGTTTCTTCATTAGGGTGAGTGAACTATCGGGCTGTATTCGCGTACAGTTCATAGATGGATGGAGGACCTCGACGGGTCCGAAACTAGTCAGTACCTGCACCGATCTACACGTGAGTTAAGCAGTTTATATTAGTAGTTTAAGGAATAAACTTTCAAATTTCTGGACTGATTTTTTTTGCCATTCTCTAGCTCTATATGTTATCATTGAGTTACATAAATCATAATTATTACTAAGAATTATTTTTTAATTCTGTACGGACTAAGTCGCGGAAACTTGACTAACTAAACTGGCTGGCATTCTTTGAATCTAAGTTAAAAATTACAAACTTCAACAGTTTGAAACTACGAAAAATGTATTACATTGGTCAATGATAAATATCATCATCATCATCATCGGCATCACCAGTCTTTGTCTGCCTGCTTATTATTAATTTAATTATATTTAACAGTAAATTAAAAATCCAAGATAGTATTTAATTATATGTTAACACGTTCCCTGCACGAGGTCTAAATCATCCCTAATGCAACATTCCTTGTGGTACGGCAAGGAAAAACGTGTATTTCTTTGTGGTGCGAAAGACATAACTTTGTTATGGGAAGTGGAGGCTAATGGACCGAGTATAGCACTAACGTCTACTCACTGAGCGGGTCGATAACACCTCGTATGGCAGGGAGGGAAAGCACGCAAAAATTGATGCCGCAGCGAACGTGTTAATATAGATTTCGCTAACAAAACTCGTGACAGGAAAAAAATAAAAACACCCAAGAGTATGCAAAAAATAATTACATTAGAAATAATAAAGAACAGTCAAATGAAAAACAAGCAGTCCTCTGAGGCTGGATGCGTAATTAATTTTGCAGCATATAAATTTAATTAAATCTTTGGAACATTAATTATTCAATTGATACAGTCAGCAGTTATTAATCAGTTGTGAGTTAATTTTAAATTATGGTCGATAATCAGTGTGCGGTGTGCGCTGAATTTAATATTAGTAAATTATCTAGGGACGCGTGGATTCGGTGGTAATGTCGAGTGTAATCCAATGTCGCGCTGGACATTTGGAGCCGCGCAAAAAAATTATTGTCCCTCATTAAGCTCTGCGGCTGGGATATTAATCGTTTAACCGCATTCGAGTATTGCATTATTTCACAACCGTCACGGCTATAATTGAAAATGACGTAAATGTTTAAACGCATTTGAAAATATTTGTATACATGAAAAAAAAATTGGAAATAAATATAAAATACAATTTGTCGAGTAATAGAATACGTTTATAAATAAATTATTATTACACAAAACAAAATATCTCTTGACCAAAAAGAAGAGGCTCAGCTGGTACTGTCCACAGCGTGTAGCTGGGAGCCGCGCTGGTTTTCAGCCTCTTACAATGTTCAGGTTTTTTTAAGTCAGATATGAGGTCTACTATCGCATGTGTGTCTGTGTATGCGTGAAAAAAACTTTAAATATTAATAGTTTTAAGATCTATGTATATTTAATATAAATTGATAGACAGTGAGATTCGAGAGATTATCAGAGTTAAGAAACCAGTTCCAGTTCAACCAGTTCCATAATTTAAGACAATACAAGTACATATCTAGTAAACGTCTATTATCATATCCGGTACTTGTGTACGAGATAAGACTGTCTACCATTTTTCAAAAGTCTTGTAAAGAGAAATGACCGTAGGTAAAGTTTGTATAAACCAGGGAAAACAAGAAAATTATCGTATAGTAAAATCTGTTTTTTTTTTGTCGACAATACTATACTTTTATATATTGCAAAATAAACTTGTCACAAATAAAGAAAAATATTTACTTTGTGTTAAGAAATATCAAACCGTAAAATCAACAAGTACAGACTAGGCGTGTTTAATTTTAGTCTAACGAAATTCTATTTTCTCATTCAAAGGAAATTTAATAGTCCGCGGGCAAATTATTTGTTGATCGAAAGCTTAACTTGGGCCGAGGAATTTATTCTAGGCGCGCGACGAGGTCATTACATTGACGTTCCCGAAAAAAAAGCTCGTTTAAAAATGGCCGATACGCATTTCTCCATTAGGGGCGCGATAAAAATGCAAATTCCCACCGACACGGCCGCCCCGCCTGCATTTTGTATTTTGTCAGCAAACACGTTTTTAATTAATTCGCTTATTTATTTGTACGTCGCATTGACGACGCCTACGGGCTATATTATCCATATCGTTTTATGTTATGTCGTTTTGGGATTTTCACGGGGGATTTTCTGTACGCTCATTCGACCATTTTATTGTTGTATTTAAACCTTAATTAAAATAACACAAATTATTATATAACCTGTTTGTTTATCTTTATTTAACACGTAATCTCGTTATTTCATTGCTTAGTCGCTGCACTGCGGTGTTATTTGATACCGTTTAATGTTATTATATCGATTGTTCAAACAAAAATGAACAGACGTATTCTTTCGTAATGTGGTCATGAGAAAAATGCATCAGTTGTAAGTATACAAACATCGTAATCGCTGGCTTTGACTCAAAGTAGCGGTTATAAAAAATAACATGCCCTCTTTAAGTGTTATTAAATTTATTTCTTCATTTAAAAGTCTAAAGCTTGCGACCCACCATCAGTTTAAACTGACCAGT
Source organism: Papilio gigon (assembly GCA_027563995.1). Taxonomy (NCBI): domain Eukaryota; kingdom Metazoa; phylum Arthropoda; class Insecta; order Lepidoptera; family Papilionidae; genus Papilio; species Papilio gigon. The sequence continues at coordinate 1,072,194 of JAODUI010000003.1, forward strand.
TAAATCTGTGCGTGTATGCAGATTTTATATTTTTCTATAGATCGTTAGGGCAGAAAGCTATTAGCTTGTTAAAGTGTTTGCGCCATTTCGAAGTGGAGGCGACACGCGCGGCGTTCTAACACTTTTTGCCGTTCACCATAATCACGGTCGATGTCAGTCCACACTTAATCAACGGGAAATCGTTGCATCCGCGACATCGTTTTCCCTCATTTACATACATATAGAGCTTTATAGGATGTCATATTATATCTAACGCTTGTATAAACCTGCCCTATTCCCTACGGAGGGTTGGCACAGTATGTACTCTTCCATATATCTCTGTCAGCCGTCATATCTGAACTCACATCCTTTTTACGCATATTCTATTTCACGCAATCTATTTACACCTTTCTTTATATACGAGAAAGGCAAGGGCAAACGAGTCATTACAAGAGGAACCATAGATGCGTTGCTACTTTGAAAAAGAGAGGTACGCTCGCTTCTTGAAGGACCCTAAGTCATATGGGTTTGGAAATACCGCCTATGATAGACCTTCTTCGGTCTTCCTAAACAAAATGTTAAAATAAATCAAATAACAAATAAAAATTATCGCTTGCGTTAATTCGGCTTCAAACTATGCTCATTATACTGGACTATAATTTATATGAATAACAAAACATAATTGCATGTTAGTGTCACTAAACTTGTCACAAATCCAACACCATCCCAGGTATATCTGCTTTATATAATCAGAGTCAAAAGGCAACCGTATCCATGTCTTTTAATGTGATACGCATTATTGTTACACCGGAAATAAGGGCGATAACATGTAACATTATTAGAAAAATACGCCCATAATTTCTGCCATCTTGCGGATGTCCGTAGACTTCCACGAAGTCGACCTTTTTTATAAATAAATTTTGCCGCTAGAGGTCCCTTGAAGTCTGAAAATACCGTTTGATCGAATATAGCTTCGTGTTTTATCTGGGGTTACTTTAACGATGTCTTTTAATATCGAAAATTAGTAAGACGACCGTCTGTCCGTAATAAAAGATAGTGCTTTAATTAAGAATATTTTATCTTTGAAGTTTAACGTCAATAAAATTAGTTCGATAAGTTTAATAGGTAAAGTATCATAAGACAGATAGAGCGTCGGTGGCGCAGTTGGCAAGCGCTGGACCGGACTCAACATGGTACTGGTTCGCTTAGCGCCGTGTACTCCATTTCGAATTTCATATGTATATCTATACAATATAATAAAGAGATAAATGCAATTATCACATAATTGTAAAGTTATTTTTATATAATTAGAAAGTGGTAATGTACAAAAGTGACCAGCGTAATTATAAACAATGTTTTTATATAAATGTCGAAATTATAATTTTTTTGGAGTAATAAGAAATGTTTACGAAAATTGTGCATGATTCGAAATTCGAATGTTGAAGCAAAACAAATAACTTATAAAAACGGCTCAACACGTTCGCTGCGAAACGAGGTCTAAATCATCCCTAATGCATCTACCCTGTGTTGCGGCAGGGAAAAACGTATAGTGAAATATCTCACGAAAGTTTTAATAATTTAACTTAGATACAATTTAATCGGTAAAAGTTTATTTTTTCAATAAAATCTATATAATTAAAAATTATAGTGTGTTTATGTTATATCAAAAAAACCTCGTGAACATGCACAAGCATTGTGTATAACGTTATTAGAATTTCAAACATTTACGTCAGCCCGTAAGTCAGCGTTTATTCTGGATAACCTCTGAAGCGATAGAAACGATTTTAATAGGACCTTTACTGAAAGCTACAGGTCACATTTTGGAAAGTGTGCACAGGAATGACACGAGTTAATTACATTTAGACACACGGCAGGTCTTCGCCCCTACAGTCGCTGTGCCGCGCGCTCGATACGAAACGATTTGAATGTTCGTTCATTGTGCGCACTGCACAGGAGTGGAATAAGTTGCCAGCGCCAGTGTTTCCGTCCAAGTACGATTCGGGGGCCTTCAATAGAAGAGTGAATAGGCACTTACTAAACTAGCACGTACCATATTTCGACCACGTCACTTGGCATCGGATGGGATCGTGGTTAAATGTTAGTTCAAATTTCATAACCAAAGAAAGCTGATGTATGCGGGACTAACTTTGGCTATTTTTCTCAATACCCCACTGACGAAGTAACAAGTAAACAGCTTTAATTAATTAAAATTACTTTCATTCACTTGTTTTTTTATTTCATTAATTACACGTATCCAGTATATATCTGATCGTTGATTGGTTTGATGAGTTATTACAAAGATTACACACTTTAACGTTTAAACCTCGTTTCGAAAGTAGATAACAAAATAAATCTCACAGCAAAGTGAAATAAAAAGGAATTTAAAATGAAAAAATGTTATTACGATAAGGATGTACTATAAAGTTTGCCAAATATTGACAAAATCCAACAGTCGTAAAGAATTTTATTGCCTCTGTTTTTGTATTTGAAATTTTATCATCAGAATGAACCACCAGTGATGTTCATTAGTAACGGTATTAATGCATTTTTTATTATAAACTATCTATATTTTATAATAACTCGATGAAGTATAGTCCCTTTCGCAGATTCGAATCCATAATAAACATACAAGTGTCTTGTTCACTTTAAACGCGAATGAAAATTATATAAGTATATTTTAAAATCATTTCTTTATTATTTAAAACACTTCCAATGTGTGTAAAGTATTAAAATGCTTTGAAAGAAATCATATAACAGTTCAAAATATAGTGAATTATGAAAATTAAAAGTCTTATTTCACAGAAAGTGTAATTTAAATAGAGACTCGTACCGTCTTTAAACTACGTCCAGACTACCGGGCAGCAGCATCCCTTATTCAGTTGAAACTCGATGCGATCGCCAACCAGCGTGCCGAGACTGGCAACTATGGCAACCCCCCCTTATGATGACCCCAAGCGTCGTGACGATCTTTGGAGCAGAGCTATGCCCATCGTGTGGCTGATGTGATGATGATGATATGATATTAATAGCCTTAAATGTGTCATACATTTTATTACTTCAAATGTTGCAGGTAATTTAAGTAAGAGTCGTAAAGTTTACGTCTATTCAACGTTAGCCTTAATAAAGTTGAAAAATAAAACTCGGCTCGTTACTGCATGAGTTATATCTCCGGTTGAATAATTCTTATTATAATTGCATATACTTTATTATACATGGGGAATAAATAGAATGCTATATAAAGGATCCAGTAGTATTACGAAGTACTACCTTCACCCTATAGGACCGAACCAAGAATGCCAGCTGCAGACTTGCTACCAAACACGCGAGGAAATCTTCAAATTTAGAGCTTTGAATTTACTAACGACTCTTTGGAAAGATAGCAATCTTATCCTAAATACATCAAGGCTATATTGTTTGGTATACTGATATTAATACTTAAATGAAATTATTAAGTAATTAAACAACAAAAAAAAAGACGTTTTGTATAAAGTAACATTTTTGTAGTAACTTTGAACATCCTGTATACTCAACACGTATGACATAATTAATTTCCTTCGCATAAAGGTAAAGCTGTACATTTAAATGTTCAATTACCGAGCGTGTGGAAGAGGGGGTGGGAGGGAGAGGGGAAGGACCACTCACTTGTGCCAATTAGACTATGTCGTCCGTGGCACAACACTAGCACGAGTAGTCGGTGCAAAGTACAACACTACTAGTGCAACTCGACTCGAAATCGAATAGAAAACGGCTGAGATGAGAGCGTTTATTTTCGAGTTAAACTATCGTTAGTTAGTATACCTAATTTACTATGCTATTTCATTTTATATGTTTTTGTTTTTGTGTACTGTATTGATGAAAAGCCCTTTTAATGTTAATGATTGATTTTATTGCAAGTATTTTACAAAAAAGTAAATAGATCATCCTTAATAATAGGTTAGGTTTCGAGATCCTCAGTGGGGACGTATAGTGAGGTGATGATGATGAAGTGGATGACGTGAGTTACGCGGAACAGGTCTTGGCTGGAGCGGTCTGTTACGCGGCGGCGGGGGATGGTAAATGCCGTTGGTAGGTTCCGCCTCGATCCCCCGCCGGCGGTGCTCACGCAACGAGCCTAGACAAATAGTAGGGGATGTCCCAATTATTTCTTATACCTCGTAGCGGGCCGCACTTAAAGCTAATATATCATATCAATCGGAGCTCGTGAGCTTCTCAACGTTTACATTGCAGCGTTTTTATAACCGTCGCAATGGGACCACCTTCAGATCATTTATTGGTGCCCTGATCTTCATCCAGACTGTTTTTACTTGATCTAGCTTTTGTTAGGTTATTGGAACTAATTTGTAATTATTATGACTTGTATTAACACTGGTAAAATTCTTTTGTTTTTTTTTCAAATACTTAGAATAAGACATTAAGGCGAAGACTTTGTACGCAATAATCTCAGGAATTGGTTGGAATTTAATTATTCTTTTTATGTTGGATAGTCCATTTATGTAGGAAGGTTCAAGGTTCACATCATATTTCAACCAATAGGAGCCGAGCAGAAAATAAAGAAAATTTAGTTATAATTAATTTAATACGATATAAACAGTAGCAGACACACTCAGAGCTGTCAATTGGTAATTAGGTTGCAATGAAGAGGTTACGACAAAAAGCTTGTTAGGATCTAATATTCAATTACACATAAGAACTTTCATAAAACGCAGCTCGGTTTTCCAAAATTAATGTCAATCTTTCAACAGAAAATTGATATAATCAACGAAATATTACAATAACAAGATAATTTGATATAAAGTAAAAAATACAATTGGTACGATGTGTAATTTTGCATCTCGACTTCTATATGAGTACCGCTAAAAGTGGTTATTTTGATATCATTCGATATCTTTATCGTATACGATAGCACAATGATCGTTATCATTAACGACTTACCGAAAACAGACGTCAACTGTTTAAGTCACGACTTGTTAATGTCATTGTTAACTATTACATATAAAGGGTCAATAAATATATCTAGAATATCACTTTTATTATAAGAGATGGGGGCTAATGAGCGGCGAGATCACAAAGGTGGTCGTTAACGCTGGTCATCCGCAACACTAGAGTAGCAGATGCGTTGCCTTTGAGAGAGAGACCTTGAGTCGCCAATCAATCAATCATCAACCTTTGTTTACCCACTATTGAGCATATGCCTTTCCCAATGCCTTACACCGTATGTAGTCCTTTATCCACATCTAGAATATAATATTGTTTAAAAGTTACAGTCAGTGCGTAATTTTGTTAGACATATCTAAGAGAAAATTCTCGAATGATTCCGTTGTAAATATAAAGCATTTTATTTATTTAAAGGTAGACGTACTTCGAATATTTTTTCGTACGTAATAGCAGTGTAAAATCGTTACAGCTTTTTACCATCGCAATCATCTCGCTGTAAGGTACATCAAAATCATTCCGCGAACGAATACCTTAATTATTTATTTGTTAATCAATGGAGACCGATGTATATTAAATTCTCTTTATATAGTTTATAAAAGCTTGAACCAAAACTTACAATTGTACCGCATACCGATTAAAAAATGTTTCTCTCGTTAAAAATAATGTTTTTATTTTTAACGAGTTACTTTCAGGATAGTTACCTTAATAAGGTCTTTAAAAAGTAAAGGAAAGTTTAATAAGTGGTAATTTCCAATTTTTTGGTTTCGATGCGCCTGACAAGAAGGTAATGAGATTGAATGTTGCTACAAAAGTAGAGGAAGTCCGAAGGTGTGGATGGATTGTCTGAAAGAGGATGTACTTAAGAATTTAGTTATTTCAGATGTGATCGCTGATAGAGCCTCCACCAATTTGGTCGATATAATTCTGTTATGGACTTCCTTCTTGATTCAAATTGTTCACTATGAGCGTATTTGAATTCATTACAATATGTCATAAAAGTTGCTGCGGTTAAAGGCGTATATAAGCGGGTCATTACGTGGGCAGGTCGTTATGTAAATGAGCTACCCGGGTGTCAATTGGTCACTGATCATCATCAATAGGGCATTGACTTCGAATCCTCCGTACACAAAACATACGCGTTAATTGTTGATTTGACATGATCACATTCGTTTTTAAGCTCAATTTAAATTAAGCTAAATGAAATAGATGATTAAAATAAATTATAAACACAGCAAATTAAATCAAATAACGAACAATCGTTGATGCGTGCCAAGTATTTATTGTCACTGTAACATGCCCCAATTAACGTAATCCGTAACGAAGCCTTTTAACAGCTAAATAGTAACTCAACTGCACAATTATGTTCCTACATATTGCCATCTCTTTCGTTCACTAACACAAGAAAGAGACGAGGATATGTCAAGTGTACAGTTAATACCAACTAACATAAGTGCATTATTCTTTATAAACATTCCTTTAGATTACTCGATACGACCACTGAAACTAAGGACACCAACTGAAGGTAATGAAGTTAAGAAAAGACTTCTATCCCCAAAAGTCAGGGTATCTTTCGAAGATTTTCGCCCTGTCAAAAAATGTAATCGGTACTATTTAATAGTCATATAAGTAAAGGATGTGGTCACTCTTAAACAACTCTAAGTGTGCCATTTATTCGCCTCATTAAGTAGCAAAATAGATGGAAGTCTCTTCCATTACCATCACACAGGTTTTTTTTCTTGTTATTTACGTAGTCATAATAATGTCAATAAAAGAATTCACTAACCTTGATTCCAAGCTGAAGTAACATTCTCGTGATAGAAGTACTCGTTCTCTTCTTCGTCGGACCACAGCACGCCTTCTATACTGGAGGTGATGCCCGCACAGTCAGCGCCATCTACCATCGAGCGGCGAGACAGCTGGTCGTAACTCGGCGGCCGAGACAAAGAGTACGCAGAAACATCAACCAGGGATGACCGAAAATTCTTTACGCTCCTACTATCTATCGGTCTATAACACCGCAAAGAACGAGTATCTTCAGATTTAATTGAACGGAGTGAACGACAATCGTAATTGGGGCCGTCGTACGTAATATCTCCTAAGGACACTTTGAAGTTATTGGATGATATTTCCCCCAAAGGTACCTCACACGAGCGACGTTTCATGCTCGTCTTTTGTGAAGGCGCCTCCCCAGTCGCTTGCATGTGTCGGCTCACGCCCGCGCTGTGCAGGAATTCGTTCGAATTATACATTATTGTATTCGTTTTTTTTATATTCTAAACTAAACTACGCTGCTTTAGGAACTTTAATATTTGACTAATGCATTTTGGAATTACTCGTTTATTGGCCCTTAGATTTTAAGAAGTGTTGTGATATCTGAAACAAAAGAAAATTATTTATTAAATATTTCACATTGCCATATTAAAACTATTACGTGTAACTCTAATTAAAAAGGAGTTATCGTTTTAATTATTTTTTAAACGTTACTTTATTTCTTAATTACAGCGCCATCTAGAATAATTTATTGACAACTAAACTTTTAGAAGTTCCTTAGCACGCTTGTTAATGGGTATAATTTTAGTATACGCCCATAGATGGCGCTTAAATAAATAAACGATAAAGTATCGTTTCATACAAAAATAGACGTTTCGCTTCAGATATTTATGCAAATAAATTTATTACCTAATAACATTTATAACTTTATTCTGATCATTACAATACTAGATATTTGTCGCTTAAAAAATTAAGAGTAATTTAAATTAAGAAAATTACAAAATAATTTTGTTGCTGTATTTTTTTAGATCAAAACATATCTATGAATTTTCACCAAAGATTTGGCGCATAGAGTAACATGACAGGAAATTAAAGCGAAGCAACTCAAAGAGCAAAGGCCTTCAACGTTTTTAAAAAGGAGAAAAGGAATCATATGAATGGAAACGCGGCGTGGGAAATGAGATAGCCGGGAGCATTTCACATGTCATACTAGTGCCTTATTTGAATACGATTAGAATAAACGCGTTTTCGAGCACACGATGAAATGTAGTAAAGAAACGCTAAATCTTTTTAGTGTTTTCTAATAATACTCTTTTCATTGAATTATAAAACTAAGTAACATTATTTTTTAAACTTCTCATATTAACAGATTGTTGAAGCTCGAGGCTTATGCTAGGCTATGGTTTCGAACATTATTCAAACGAATTCGTACTCTCAGCCACGTGACTGCAAATCCGTACCCAGCAACATTAGGCTAATAACAAATATAACCTACAATAGATACATTATTGTTATTACTTTTATTGTAACTATATTACACGTTTTGTGTGTTTCAAAAATAAACATTAAAAGTCCATAGGACATTTTCACTTGAAAATTTAATCAGTTCTAGGTAATTTCCCACCATTGAAGCTTATACGAAAACATAAATAGTCAACCTTTTATTTCAATCATTTAATAAATTGATTGGTACGTTTGACGCGATTGTAATTGATTGAATCATTTAATTGTATTACAATAGGAATTACTTTACCCGCTAGTCCTGCAGAGTGTTCCGTTGGTTCCCGTGATTACACTAGTTTCACACGAGGACAAAAAAGTACTAAAAAATCCGCAGGACAAAACTGTTACGTAAAGGACACTACCCCACTGCTAATAAATAAGTATGCATCTAAACAGTACTTGACGATTCACTACTCTGTTTCAATGTACTGTCCTCGTGTGAAATTAGTATATATGAATTGAATGAGGTCCTCGCGTCCGTATATATTACCATTTTATCCAGTACATTACTATAATTCAACTTTATTGTGTAGGAAATGTCCGTATCAATATGAACGTCAGGGGAAGCATTATTCAATTAAGGCTTACGCGGAAACAATTTTACGGATTAAACACTAGTTTGTTATGTTTACTTAATTATTATACACTTAAATACACTGCTGGTCTCAGAATATATTCGTATCTAAATAATATTCAGTTTACATACATGTAACTAAACCATGAGTTGCTAGTCAAAACACTAGAATCAAAAACTATGAACTGAACCCGACACTGCACGTTCCGACAGTGTAATGCAGACATGACTAACTTCGCTGAATTCTAAATTGTCGAGTACACTGTATTCATTTCACAAAATTTTCAGAACTCCGAAATTGTGTAGCTCCATTGTCCATCCGTTTAAAAACTTTTTCACAATGGCATCCTTTTTATTTCAACCGTGCTGTATAAATGTATGTCTTTACATGGAAACTAATAATTTAAATTCTTACTCATCTATACTACGCCTTTATTGACGCACTTAGATATTTATTAAAGTCCCGTAAGCAATCCATTAGTGTAGATATCTCATACTAATAATACAATAAAGTATAAAGAAAAAAGCGCCAATAGTCTAATGGTTAAGGGTACGGACTACCGATCTAGCTAGGTCGTGGGTTCGAATCCCGCCATTCAACTATTGTCATATCCTAACATAGCTACATAGCATAACATAGCCTAACAAGCTTATAAGGAATGGTTACAAAAAATATTAGTAAATGAACAAAAATCTACTTATATTTAAAAAATAACAAATGCTCGTCTTTAATGACCTTCACAAAACTCTGCATACATTTTATCTATTCCAATAGTTTTTATTTCAATGCATATCCGTCCGTCCAAATATGACGTGGGAGCCTTCAAGTGTAGAGTGAATACTCACTAAGCTAGCGCCTGCCATCTTTCGTCCACATCATCGCTTCGTATCAGGCTGAATGGTGGTAAGGCGTTTAAATTAACTCTCATAAAAAATGTAATAAAGAATTGATTGAAGAAATTGTAGAAAAAGTTTTTGAGACTCAAAGACATGTATAAGTGTTTGTTCGTAATTAGAGTAATATTTTTATAAAATATAATATAAAATTTACACCCTGCGTGAGTCATCATTCAATTCAAGCAATCTCGTCTGGTCTGTCCCAAGTTAGAATGTGTACAAACATCTGCTACGCTTCCGTCACTTTGAAGAAGATAATTTTTTTTCGACAATACGTGAACATCCTTTAGATTGTAAAGTTCCTATTTCTAGATGTTTCTTTAAAAAAAAAAAGATCTCAGTAGAAACAAAATCTTCGTTCGTTCCCGAGACGCATAAATAAGGAATTGAATTTGTTGGGAAAGCTGGCGAGGGTAAAGAAAATGTCAAATTCTTTGAAAACGAACGGCAAATTGCAGCCAAACTGCAAGCGGCCAAAGAGCTTACGTCCAAAGAAAGGTATGTGAAATGGCTTCGCAAATAGAATCAATGACTCTCCACAAATAGCAACGAAAATAAATTGATGCTTTTAAATAATTTACATTCCGCATACTAAGATATTCTCCATCACCCAAAGGATTAAAGTTTCAAATGCGACACAGACAATAGCGACATCTAGTTTTCTATTTAAATAATTATTTTATGTTTATTACTGTAATGCAAAAGGTATATCATCAACCTGCCCTTTTCCCTAGGGAGGGTCGGCACAGTATGTATATATACCCTTCTATATATCTCTGTCAGCCGTCGTATCTGAACTCACACACTACTTACTTAAATACTTTTTTCAAACAATCCATCCATATCTTCATCGTTCTTTCTCTACCTTTATAGCCATCTTCATTCGATATCATCACTTTCTTGTTTATGTGCTCATCATTTCTTCTCATAATATGTAATACCACGGTAACCCTTTTCTTTAGATTATTCAAAAGATTAAACCTTTTTTTTTAATATTCATGATCACACATTAGAACACTTAAATAACACCGAAACTAAGATCTTGCTGTTGTTTAAATATTTTCCTTTAATAAAGAATTCAACTACGGAATTACTTTATCTAGCGAAAATATAAAATAACGTGATTCAAACAGTGAGAATTGCAGCCTCATGAAATATTATATTCAACGCACAGAAGACAACGTATTTTAAAAGCATTCTCTGTAATCCTCAGTTCTCAATGATTTAAAAGAATGGCGTTGCAATAAACATAACAATGTGCTAACAGTAAGGTAACTTAGTACTTTGAGTATATAAAAACGGACTAAACAGACGATGTTGTACTAAATAAATATCATCTCTTTAAGAGGACCTCGCTATAAAAGTGCCTATCACATATGATACTGACATTGATGTCTTCATACTCTCAAAATACATAGAGCTTATTGTTCGTTTTTATTTGACATATAAGAATTTTCAAGTGTATTAAATCCTGCCTCTTAAACGTCAAAGTACATAGCTGTAAGCGGAGTGAGGCTGCCGTAATCCTACGGTGTATTCTCTACACGCGAAATAAATGATTGCGAGCAACACTGAATAACAAACACATAAGCTGGTATACATTCATGTTGAAGATCAAGAGTATAGAATTGTTGAAAAATACATCGCCGTTTGAAGCAATCGTTGAAATTGACTCAGCGTTCACAAACAACAAACAAGACCACTAAAATATATTCAGGCTTTAGAAACGGCTTTTACAACAGTGGACAGCCAACAGATTGTAACGATTAATTTTTTTTCTTGATA
>JAODUI010000003.1:1083736-1116919 GCA_027563995.1 Papilio gigon
CCACGCGATCTGCAAGCCCTCATCGTATCGATTTATTCAAAAAGCGCGTCATATATTGTATGAAATAATATTGAACAGCCATTGAAAACATTTTTCGTGCAAACAACAAAATATTCTCTTTCAAATTTACATCAAAGACATTCCGCCTTGATAGCGTATTTTTCTTGCGTTCCACATCTCGAATACGCTACATGAAATTGCGTCTCCGATCCGCCTGCTTGAACCTTCATTCGGCACATATATGTCACTGGCACATGACACGACACGCTCCGCTCTCTACGACAAATATTGTAACGGTTAGCGGTGCAGACACACGGAGCAATACTCCGGCGCGCTCAAATGGTCGGAGCTCTTTCACAAACATAAAATTAAACGTACCGCATTTCTGTTATTGAAGTATAGATATCACCATATGTGAGTGACGATACTAGAATACACGACGGGGAAGAGCAACGAAATGTTCGGTATGAGATGATAACAGGTCATGACTTAAGTTCTTACATCCCCGTAGTGGGGCAGCGGGCGTCCACAGTACGCCGCCAGCCCGCTCTGTCCTGGCCAGTGTGAAACGTGATTATAAAAGGTTTTATTTATAAAATATTGTTTGCCATGAATAACATATGACGTCACACATCCTGATCTCACTATCCACGACATGAAGGTTAGTGCAATCATTGAAGTGTTTGAGTTTTGCTACTATATATATTTTTACTTGGTCGATGTAACAAAATATTGATTGTTATCGGCACTCCGAACGTCGTCGTGTGTGTGCTAACGTCAGTCCGTGTGTTCGAAGCCTAAGAATAATGACTTCTTTTGGCGCTTCCGTAAAATGAAAAACAGCTACACTCAGCACGCGTCATTCGTGAGTCGAGGATCAAGTGGCCTTAATTTATGTAACTAACATATTGTAAGTAAAAGTATTTCTTTAATAAATAATCAATAATTCCTACTTCCATACAATCTATGGATTTACACTTTGTAGACGTTATTTTCGGCGTTTCTCTAACAGATATTATTGTGATTAAAAAACAGTAACTTATATATATATATTATTTCTCTCTAGAATATTGCGCCAGCGCTTGTGATATAATATCCAGTTTCATATAAGAAGACCGCTCGCAAGCTACGCTCTATATCATAGCGGATTTAACATCGAAGCGAATTTTGATAAGCTTTCCGGCGACTTTATCCCGCAGATATTTATGTACGGCTAGAACACTGGCCATACTAATAAGATCAAAAGTAACCACATCTATATAAAACCATACAATTAATAAAACTGTAATCGATTTGCTTACAGAGAAAATCTAATTTCTAAAATTCCTGTCTGTCAGTCCGTCCCCGAGCCCACGTTTTTAGAGTAATCTCCGGAATGGTTAGATTAATTTTGACAGTACTTTTACTGGAAGGTAACTGATGCATGTGGGAGTAACTAAAGCTTTTTTAATTCCACACCGACCCAATGTAGTATTAATATGTAAAATTGTAATAATTATGAAGTACTTCATATGCTACTATTGTAAGAAGTACGCTGCTTGTAACGAGAGTGAGACAAAATAAAACTTGAAGTGTAAAACAATATCCTGCCAGTTCTTAAGATTCCCCTGTAACGTAGTAAATCTCAGAGAGCAGCTGTTAGAAGTTTTGTATTTCTGCTAAAGTCCTTGCCTTAAAATGTAATAATACAAACTTGAAAACTCTCTGTACGTTCCCTTTTAACAGATGACTATTTGTGCACAATGCATCTACAAATGCGGATGCTCGTTTGTTTGCTATCCTGTACTACAAATATACGACTTAGGGTTCTTCGAGAAGCGAGAGTGTCTCTTTCTCAAAGGCCGGCAACGCATCTGCTCCTCTAGTATTGCTGATTTCCATGGGCGTCGACGGTCTCCTTTGGGATCACGCCGCTCTTTTGCCTCCTTGTTTTATGTAAAAAAAAGTAATTGAATTGACTAAACATGTATTACTCTGAGTGAAACTTTGGAGAGCATTTTCAATAAAAATTATCTCCGATTCATATTTATAATTTGAAAAAGTAATTAAAATAAGTATTATGCATTTGTAATATTAATTTAAAAGGTTTATTCAGAAAAGAGTGCTTCAATAGCATTACTATGACTTCAATAGTTTGGTACTTGCAATAAATTCCTTAGTAAAATATACTTTGAGTTCGGAGAAAAGTTTATATTACGTCATTTACAGTTTTAATTTACTTGATTAGATTGAAGCCGCGCTCGCTTCCGCGGACCCCCGGCTACTCCGCTCTCGACTACGAGAAAGTCAACTGAACTGCCTACAACATATGTACTTTATTTAATTTTCTTATTAAAGTTACGACGAGAGAGCTGTCTCCACAATTTCGTTCGTCGCGCAATTGAAGCGAATTTCATTAGGCTGTATCGCCATGTGTACGAGTTTACACCGCGGAAACAAGTGAATAAAAACAAATTATTTTGACATGCGTTGTCTATGAAATAGATAACAATGTGTGTACCTACATGTGGTTGTGCATTGAAATCTACCGGGTACTGCCGCTACCTGAGTGGAATAGTGTTAAGATGTTTTACCATTTGAAAAAACATATTAGCTTGATCATTAATTCAGAAATTCTTCCTCTTTGTTTTTGACATATGAATTCAAGTATTTATTAATTAAGACGAGGAGTACTGCGCAAGTAATTGGTTCCAATGTGCTTTGACATTTCAATCGCAAATTTCTCTGATATTACATATATTGATTTCGTCCAACACAAGGCAGGGAGCTTGATACCTCTTTGTTTCCTCGAACCCTTTTAGTATCATATCTACGTGTGTACTGGCACATACATAAGTTATCACAGACCCTCGGCGTGCCCACGACTTAGTGGTGTTTACATTTGACTATTGAATGTTTTGTGAATCACTAAACTGTGGTACTCTAAACGTTTTTAATTTTACAATACAGCAAATGATACAATTGATTAATCTACCTGATAACGTTACATCACGTCATCTTTAAAAGCCCCAGGAGACTACAAACTTTTTATGACACAGTTTAATCGAGTGCTTCATCAGTGTACATAGAAGTGAGCACATTATACTGATTTGGAATACTGTAATATTGAATCAACGGCCCTCGGTCAAACTATCAGTCTATATATAGCTTGGGTTCTAGTTCGTTAATGACGTGTGAGCAAAGTATATAAAAGTAGGCTTGTCGTCGTGAATGAATTATTCATATTTTAGTAAGATTGGATAACATGATTTTAATTTCTTAGTACAATTCGTTAAAGATTTATTTTCCACCAATTCCTGTACGTTGAGCTTTCTTCGCGCTGTAGTTTATTGCGCATTGTATCCGAGGCACCTCACTTAACCTCGATTCAAGATATTTATGGGCGTTGAAGCACAACTATTGTAACGAGTAGAGTAATAGCCCTTCTTACCTCTTTTATTGGGAATCCTTAGCAAGTAATATTTTACCATTTTACTTCACGGGGCGCTCACGTTTTTAATATACAGAGTTTATCAATTTCCCGAGCGAATATAATAAAATATTAAATTTTGGATAAAAATGTGATTTTATTACTATTCAATTTCGATATTAAAATAAACATCTGTTTATTGGTTTCCAGCGAACAAATACTGCCAATGATATCTTTTTTAAAACTGTTGTAAACAATTTTATGATCGTATTTAATGCTATACTAAAGAGCTATAAACTGGCTCTTTCTATCCCTTACATATAGTTTCTTAGTGAAAGTTTCATTCAATATTTTGATAGACCGACAGACGCCTGTTATTACACACATAACCTTGTTCACACAACCTCAATAGCAGTGTCTGTAGTTCAAGACACATATAATCGTAAAGCACATGTCTATAAAAAACCAATAAAATCATCATAAAATTCTCGCCGACTCAAATACTCAAACAAATAAATACTCTATGAAGTATGATTCGATTTCCAGAACGTATGAGCGAAGAACCATCCGTCCTCCACCTTCGCCTCCGCCTCCGCCTCCGCCTCGCTCCAAGAGCATTCATTTACGTGTTCGCACTCGCTATAATATTGTCGAACCGGAGATAGAGAATTTCAGCCTCACATCTTCGACGTAACATCATTTTATTTGGGAGTTGTGTGCAGTAATACTATGTTCCCTACGTTCAGTTTAATATAAACAGTTGGAAAACACACGCACAAACGAATACCCTTATACTTTATAGTTCATTAAAATAATTAATTTCTCGGTTATTCAGATTCTCATTTCTTATAATAACTATGCAAATCAGGACATAACTTTAGTCTCTGTCTACCACATAAGGTTTTTATATTAAGGTTATTAAATAAGGTATTTCATAAATTCAGTTCAATGGAAATAAATAAGTGAGTATCGCAATGGCGCCTGTGCAAATGATGATTAATGAGTTCTCAAAGAGAATGGATAAGTCGCATTAAGTAACACCAATACGAATAATCCGCGCGCTTTCGGGCACTTTCATTACAAATTATCATAACAAATGGCGCGCTCCGAGGATCGCTCCTGTGCCTCGGCGATATGTGTGTCTGGCCTTTATAGATATACAGCACTGCAAGAGTATTTATACAATGCATTTTAAAATACGAATATAAAAAAAAGAATGTGAATTAAATTAGTTAATTCAATGTCGGAACTTAACAGTTATGATCTCCTCAGCCGCGGAACTGGTGAACTGCGGCTTAGGTTTTAAGTTAACATTTAACAAATCAACCAATAATTAATATTAGTGGACGTTTATGTAAGTATATCTACAGAAGATGAATTCATCGAGAGATTTGATTTCTATTATAACAAAAGTGTACTGTTTTTTGTTTTTACAATACTTGTCTTATAATAACACGTTTCCGTTCGAAGTTTTTTGGGGGATAAAATAGAAATATGTTTTTTTAGCAAGTTCGAAAAGATGACGGTTATCAACTCGTATATACTCGTATATTCGAATATTTTTTTATGACTACAATTTTTACGTTCAATCCACGGACTCCTGATTGATAGGTTTTAATCAATGAAGTGCACCGCACGGTGAACGTCGTAGTTGTGACGAGCTTGCAAGCACCATTCTGGCAGCGAATAAAGTTGAGGAAGGCTGTTACGATCGTTAGCCTGTAAGATACGCCGCGAGGGCCTTTACAATTCACCTCATAGTCTAACTGTGCACCCGTTTCCCCGCGCCATCTGTTTAACTCCAAACTGTAATTAAGTCGCTTATTTGTTTTTAAATGTATTTAATTAGAAAGTGTTTTATTTTTTTTGTATTTTGTTTTTGAATTTCATGTCACTGGCATGCAATAAAAAACAAATTACTGTAAGTATCGTTCTATATCTACGTTTAATTTGATCCAGATATTTGCAGCCGTTCCTGAGGTAGCTTGTAACAAACATCCATCTATTCGATAAGATATTAGAGCGGTAGGCGCGGCCACAGCTGATTACATCCACCTGCATTAGCTTTATGGGCCACGTTTGTTTTTATTACAGCAATTTTATTGCGAAGATAAATCTCTCGGCGGAGATAAAAGTGCGCGATTCCATTCTGATTAAATATGTACGCCTCAATAAATGATGGTTTGAACCCTCATTATACAGTTACCACAGATTACGCCATACTGTAGTACACAGCACAGTACAGCACAGACATCACATCCCATGCAATAAACATTACCGTATTTCGTTTTTTATCGCACAAATAGTTACTTGAAAGTATCATGACCACACGAGCAGTACGACCTTTCATATTAGGAATAGTCAATTGTATTAAAAATAGCCGAAAATACAAAACTAAGAATGTATGTTAACGTTGGGCCGCATTGAAAACAACTCTATACACTTAAAATTCATTGACCGTTGTATTACGGCCGCGCGCAAACATCCGGGTCGTTGTCGTCGGGACGGGATGCAGGCACGTAACCCGAGTTTTCCTGAACCTAGCCAAGTCGCGAGAATCTCCGAACGATGTCAAACGTTGCCGAGAATAGCCGAACGTGAGCGAGTCTCGCCGAGCGACGGAATGCTTGACCTAGTTGTAGGAGAGAGTTGTGACCGAGCTCTCTTATTTTTCAGTAGTCTCGTAAAAAGCGCAATAAGACCGCTCCTCCTCTAAGTTGTTGTCTTTAAATAGTGTACTTACGAATGCCAGTTGCCGACTTTTGTATTGAAACTGCTCCGCTCTGATTATTTGCTGTAAATTTGTAACACGGAGTAAACTTTAAGTGTCTATTCACTTCGTAAGCTTCAAGAAGACTTACTTGAAATATTAGTGTTCAGCGTGACTGTTGTAAATAACTTTGTTTGCTAAGAAAGTATGTTTTTTTCTAGTTATTGCATATTTCATCTCATTTTAATTATTTTGTCAGTGTTGTATAATAATCAGAGAACTTACCTACAACAGAAAGATATAGTTGACTGAAAACAAGATAGAGGTAATAAAATACTCAAAGGAGTCATTTTCAAAAAGGAAAGATCAAACAGAAATACACAAAAGTAAAGTGATTCTGTAAAACCTCACAGGGGACGACGTCCTCGCGAGGAGGGCCTGCGTTCGAACCCTACTTCCGGGACGAAAACGGGATCA
Organism: Papilio gigon; assembly: GCA_027563995.1. Classification (NCBI taxonomy): domain Eukaryota; kingdom Metazoa; phylum Arthropoda; class Insecta; order Lepidoptera; family Papilionidae; genus Papilio; species Papilio gigon. The sequence goes on from JAODUI010000003.1 coordinate 1,090,333, forward strand.
GTTTTGTTTGGTAAAACACGGCGTTTGTCGCCCTAAAGTGCGCCGAGGGACCAATCGATCTCTACTATTTTATATGTCAGAGACTCTTTTAGCGCCAATAGCCTATTGCTTTTATTGTACGGACGTGAAACGGGAAGGAGAACATTTGAATCCAAATAATTAAATTTCCTGAATTACTTCCTTACTCTTGTAATAACTCGAAATATGTCTTAGAGGGTTCTAGTTTATCCTTACAAGTGATTAGAGGGTGAGACAATTCCTCTTATCAAGTTGTGATTAGTAACTATTGGCAACTGCTTGCAATATGAAAATGATAATCCACTAGCTACATTGAATGGATGAAATAATATCCACGGGGGCACATAAAGTGCGCTATCGGACGATAAACGCCAATGCGGAACCCTTTCGGCTAACATATTAATGTTTGTTTTGCAATTGTGCTTGGACAATCCGTGTTGTAATGTTTGACCTGTTGTTCTACACTCAGCATTACGAGCACAGAACAAAAGATAGTTAGTACACCAATGGAAGTCCCTGCATCCAAAAACGGACTGAACCGGAGAGATATTGGTACTCATTTCTTTCTTTGATAATACCATATATGAGTGAATACAAAAAATGTATGCTATTATTAACGTTCTTATTTCAGATATCAAAACAAAAACAAAATAAATCTCTCTCCCGCCTGACCCGATTGGGTTCGTTTTTATAAAACCTATAAAACATACAAACAGCAATAAATTATTATATCGCGTACTAGATATTGCGGGGACACAGCTTGTGGGTGACTGAGTACAGGGTTACCATTTTGGACCTATTATTAACGTGACAAGTTGTAAGTTATCAATATAAGACTGAAGCAGCGTGACACGGCGTTCGTAGAAGGGCTGGGCCTTCTCGGCGTCACCGTTAGCAATGTGATACGTAACGTGTTACGAAGCATCGTGTTATGGAGTAGCGTGTTACCGAGCAGCGTGCCACGAGGCAGCGTGATTCGATCAGTGAACCGGAAGCGTCCGCGTATTGCCCCGTTTATCTAATACAGCGTTATATCGACGGCGCTCCCGACGGGGATTGTTTCATCACTGTTTACTCGTGTTTACGCCGCTTACAGCGCTCCCTCGGCGGCTCGCTATGTTTTATGATCGCACATATCGTAATGGCTTGCAATCTTAAGGTTACGTGATAGTCTATAAATCGGAGAACAACGAAATAAGTCATATTGTCTGGTTAGCGTTGTTTCTGTAATTTAGGAGTATGTTCTGCTTGTTTAATAAAATGATTAGTTATTGAATTGTTTCATCTTGATAGTAAGACTGATTACTGTTAGATCTTCCATGTTTACCTTTAACAATTAAATGGTGGTCAGTTGTTGTTATGTACAAAGTTGATGTAAAGGTTACGTTTTGAATTTCAAGTATTCATTCATCAAATGAGAAAAAGTGTCTTTTGAATTTAAGCTTTTGAGTGTTGAAAGCCCTTGGTGTATTGCCAAGAATTCTGATTGTGTTTCCCCACGGCTACACTTTGAATTAGAGTGTATTGCTACAGAATGGCCGATGGACACTAAACAAGAAATTTAACTCAATGTTACTAAAAAAATATATATTACAATAAAATTTCCTTTACACACAATTTCAAGTTTTTTTAATTCCGCTCGGACATTCAAAGGCAAGAGTTATTTTCAAATAAACCCAGATGCATAACACTCGATTATTTACTCACATTGTAACTAAAGTACATTTGACTACAAGAATTTATCCGAACTTCAAACAACGCTCAAGATGAACACAAATTGAATACATACGTCTACAGAAATGTTTCTTATGATATATGAACGAACAAACATCAGTGAAATAGTAAGTAGATAATTGACTGTAGGAGACATTAAGTGTGGTGCTGGCTATTGTGCCCGCCGGCCCGCCGGCCCGCCGGCCCGCCTGGCACACTTTTACCTGCGTCTTAATAGCTGATCATTATCCTTGATTGCAATACATTGATAGTGCTGTGCACTGGAACATTATTAATTATCGACATGAGTATATTCTAATTGTTGTTCGGAGCCAAAATATCCATTGTATTTATTAAACACGTATTTACTATGATTTAAATTTTGTATGTTTCTTGGCTGCTTGCTTTTAATTTGTTTTTATTAATTTATTAATATTCTACAACATTTTGAACCGTACACTGAGTGGCACTGCTATTTTAAATTGTAATAAAGTGTAATATACATTTTTGATGCGTGTAAAGACGCACACAATGCTTGTCGACTACGTCTATTTTCTGAACTACATTCACAATTATTTGAACACGGAAAATTCGTGATTATTTTATTTTGAATGTTGTGTTTTAACGATGTATCGATATTGTAGTACAACGTCACTACAGCGAGCTAAGAGTGTCGGTCTGCCTGCGATAATGTTCGCGTTAATGACACGCGAGCCGCCGTAATGAGATTTCCAGTTAACTTTGCTACGATCTTAGCGAATATATTAGACACTTACTCTATTATTGCTTTTAGACGTCACACAAACAAAGTCCCGACTTAGCTTGTAATTTGCTCTCGCACAGAGATTCAATACCCACTTAAACATTAGCTTAGTATACCTTTATAAAGATTTTGTCACTAATAGACTTTCTTAGCGATCACCTAATATTGGTAGTGCTTATAATTTACCTCTGTAGGAGTTCTACAGTTAACTATGTCTGAAGGCACACCTATACACAATATGGCAATCTCTATAGTTTCAAGGTTAATGAAATTGGTGACAATATGCTGCTGTACTTGTGTCTTGTCAATGGAGACCCACTGTCAAAACATCCAGACATTAATATCCTTTGAAACAAACAAAATTAGTTGTTTATTTTTGTTCCGCCGTGAACGACGAAGACTTTGTTCCTAACTATTTGACAGAAGTACGTGATAACTTGTTTGTTTATTCGCAAACTAATTGCCTACAGTTTGCATAATTACACCGAAACTAGAACAAAAACAACACAACAACACAACTTTGTTATGTCAGTTGTTTATTTGTGTTGGAAAGTTTTTAATGGAAATTAAAATAATACTCGATAACAAGTTCAGCGCCAATGGACTAATGGTTACGAGTACGGATTTCCGATGCCGTGGTCGAGAGTTCGAATCCCGCCATTCGAATGTTGTCGTAAACTATATCCTAACAGAAGTATAGAGCTTAGTTGGAGGGTTAGAGGAAATATTAGTAAATTAACTAAAATTTACTAATGTTTTAATTTAAAAAATCAATAGGCTTAGCTTTAAATTGAAAGTTTATTTAGTGCCCTAAATGCGATATTTCTGATGGATAGATGACAATATTTGCAAGGCTGCCTTGCAGTAGAGTCCGCAACATCATGTTAAGTAGTCACACTCTAAGCATTGTGTTTCAGCCGAAGCGAGATCGTAACATTGAGGTCAACATGTGCGACCACGAAATTGATGGCGACCCTGCAACTTACTTGAGCTAACTTTAAGATCCTTTCAAGACTCTTGGATACGAAGGATTGGATACAAGGATTCTTAACTTTTAAAATAATCTGTTCTTGGACTTTTCTAAGACTCTACCTAATACGAGACTACTAGATTGCAACATGGCTCTTGCAGACTTTGATTGCGCCACTTCTCCATAGTCGGCTCTTAACTGACTGCAACGTAATAGTTAGTGGGGTTTTAAGAGTGGGAAAGAATTCAAAATATAAGAAATTGTATTTCGTTATACTACATACTACATTAAAAATATAACAAAATTAACACTTAAGTTGACTATAGTAAGTAAAGTGAAAAAAACAGAACCCCAATTATCTTTGAATTCCGAAGGCGCTTTATATAGTTACTTTAACTTGGTAAAGTAGGAAGGTTGAATCCTACAAAGTTATAGGACCATAAGTGTTCCCTCAGTGCCGCGTGACAGTGCGGCCAACATGTGCCGACCCCAAATTGATTTTAACCCGACAACTTAGCGGACGCCATTTTGAAAGCCACCAAGACTTACGAGTTATAGTTCGTTGTGACGTCACTGTAATGTGTCCAGGATACGTGACGTTCACGAACTATGCGAGATTCTATATTATTAATAATGGGGTACTACATAGATTTTGATGACTATATGTGACGGTATAAATTTTTGGATTTTAAAATGTCGTCATTTCATATTTTAAACCATCACATTTTTAGTTATGATACTTTTACTTTAACCAAATAACATTCGCATGTGAAACCGAGCCTTGCTAACAAATTACATAAGTTACAACTTACGGCGGCGGGCTAGTGACTGAGCCAAATGACATTTGCCAAAAGGAAGTTTGCATTAATTGGAGTAAGCTCTGCGAGCCTCACACCATTCCACTGAGCGCGCGCTGCGGAGCTACCTCGCAACACCAGAGAAATAAAACTGTATCATCACATCAAATAATAAACCAATTTATATGCGAACTTTTTAAAATATCTTTGGACTCTTTATCATATAGTATTAATATTAACTTGTTGGTAAAATTTCATATTATTAAGAGAAGCGCACTACTTTCTACCTATTCTTTTAAAAATTCCACAAACGGCTAACGAGAAACTGGCGCTGAAAGTTAATGTGGACAATGCATAAAACTATTTTTACTCAATAAATATTAAAAAAAAAATTAATCATGTTCGATTTTTAAATCAAAATATACCTATTATTCTTAAAAGTAATTTAAAAAAATATCAGTAATAAGTCCAGCTTGTTCCTCTAGGAAGAGATGTCGAAGTCTTAAAGACTTATGATTTAATTGCAGAAGTCAATGAACGTAAAGCACTAAAGATCTCTTGTTAAGAAAACCAACTACACTCTAATTTAAATACAAAAATCTTTTTACATTTAGAATATTTAACAAAGAAATTAATATTTAATGATAATAAACTTTTGATGAGCGTAGTGAGGCGTTTGCTTCACAATAGCGGACACTTAATCAAATCCTGTTCGAGTAGAACTAAACAGCTCTCCGCAACAGCCTCTCAATATTGTTGGCCGCTCGAGAGTTTCGAGTGCTGCGTGAATAACAGACGTAAGTCGAGGAGCTCTCGCAACAACACCCCGCCGCTAAAGTATTACTTTAATGTTGCTACTGTTTGCTACTTCCTTGCATCCTTATAAGATACTGTGTTGTGGATTATTGACGTATTCATTTGCTTCCATACTAATGATAGGGCATTGTTATTATGACGGCAGGATAGTTGTATGCGGAAAGCGACGGAAGCAACAGTGGACAGCCAAAAGACTGGAACGATTAAATTTTTTTCTTGATTTTGAGTCAAGCCATGCTTGTATTCAGAAATAGTTCTGGATAGTTGAACAACTGATAACAACTCGCAACATCTCATTTTACAATCGTAATCTTTAATTAGGAATATCAGTAAATAAGTAGGTAATCGAAGTTAATTAATATATATAAGGCTGAGGTAAATAAAGTTAAAAGTACTGGACTTTGTCCCTCAAGAATCGTATATTTAAATGACGTGTAAAACGTATTTGAACGTAAGCAGTCGTAAAACAAGACATTGTACTCAGTGCACAATTGCAATGAGAAGCCACGGTTGCAGTAAGTCGGTCAGTCCATTAGGTTACTTGTTTGTATGCAATTAGATATCCCGTTGCCGTAATAAGTTTACGATGTAAAAAAGCTTTCAGCGTATAGGCATCCAATGAATCACACGTTCGCGTATTGGATATTAGAGCTAAAAGCTTCCGCGCGCCCATCCCACACGTAACAGACTCCATTATCAGACAAGCGGAACTCAATGCATTCTTTCAATAGATTGCATTATTGCAACGCAATTTTGTTAAACCTATACAATCTTTTATAATTAACACACTTTATTAATTGGAAATTAAAAATGCTTAAGTGCTGATTCGAATTATCTATTTTTATCGATAGCCACGAAAAACAAAAGTATACTCTAGTTAAGGGTTTACGACATAACATAAAATGAATTAAAAAAGGTACCAACATAATAAAAATATATTAGATTGACACAAGGGATAGATGTGAATATTAATAAAAATATTTATTCGGTTTGTACAAAACACTATTGTTTCTGTATGTTCACATATGTATAGAATAAATATTTGTAACTTCATAATAAGACTAACAAAATCACAATAATTGTCGGTTAATTTGCTATACTGCATATTGTTAAAATCTCCTATGTTTCTGTTATTGTTTTTACCCTGTCCTTTTTAAAATCAACAGGACTAGAATAAAATATGTACAAATTATCACATCTGGAATAAAATTTTGTTGTTTGTCAACTGCTTAAAACAGTTTCTTCTCGTTATCAATATATCACCTGCATGTCGCCCACTGCTGGGCGTAAGCCGTCCCTAAAAATCGCCACGATCTTTTCTCGGCCTCATCGAGGATACTCCCGCAACATGGACATGTTCATCGATTCATCTTGCGGCCTACCCACAAGGAGTCGACCTATCCGTGACCACCATTCTGTTATAAGTACCTACTTTTGTTGTTATATTATATTATTAATAAAAGGAGGAGGTAAAGTAATTCGTATGAATAACAAGTGTAAAACACGTCGACGATGTCTAAGATGCGAGTGGCTGAGACGAGACATTTAGATACTCTGGAATGTTGGTTGTAATAAGTGGCATATAGCAGATGTACTACGTGTGTCTCTCAACGTAATAGTGTTATCTAACGGCGCTCTCAGAAGACGCGTCAGTACCGAGCTAAGTATGATTTCTCGCGTACACGTAATGTAGTAAATTGTCATTTTGACTTAAGAGCTTTAGTAAAGAAAATCTACGAAAGTTCGATAGTAAAATAAGTCTATTTTCTTAAGGTATGTTTTTATTTTTTCGATGACCGAACGTGGCAATCTTTAGGGAAGGTATACGCCCAGAAGAGGGCTACACACGGCTGTTATGATGATGATGAATTTGATGTTGCCATCAGACTTTCAGATGGAAATCTAGATCTGGAGTTTTTTTTATTTTTATGTTCTTTAACTTTAAAAGATATTTAAAGAATTTTTATCAAATGTTTCGAAAAGAGAGTGGATTAAAAATTGAAATGAAATTAAAACAGTATGTTTCATGTAAAGAAAATTCTGTTATGGAAACGGGTAAGTAAATGATTTTGAAGAAAATTGTGAGAAATAAAGGAATAAATGACCTTATTGCGAGTTCGTAACAAGGTAGCAAACAAGGCAATTTGCGCCCCTGTCGGCGGCATTAAATACGTCACCTTGGTCGTTTGCTAGATTTATCAGTTCAGGAAATTGTACGTTGGAGGTGTCTCGACAAAATGGTTATTGACTTCATCATTGCAAATTTGGTAAAAGTTTTCATCCCTTTATAAATAATTTTAGAAACGAATAGAATGTTTTCATTTATCATTATTTATTACGATACACGATAACTGATGTTTTAATTTCTATCTCCCTTTGCACGTATTCAAGTTTACCGGTATATTTGTGTACCGTCAACAAACGCAATTTTTCAAACAGGATACATTGATAATAACAACGTCTAATATATACGATATTTAGTACAATTATTCCATAACAACAAAAATATATAATTCCGATTATATTAAGAGCTTTTTGATCTACAATTTTCTTTCTTCATGCCGCAAAAAGACAGCGAGATAGACAAGCGGTAACTGCAAGCCTTCCGTTTCTGTTTCGTTAAGAACCACGTAGAGTACAGACTAAATAATATGATCGGAAACTTAATCAGTATTAAAATGTATAGAAGGGTATACACCGATTTGGTTGAATGTAATTTTGGTTTCACATCACAAACTGTAAACCGATAAAAAGTCTGTAGTATGCTGGGGCATTTATTCAAAGTTATTTTTTTCTAATGAAAATTATTTTGCGCACTGTACATTTTCATTAGTATCGCGGTTGCGGTTGGAGTAGTGCGGGGGAGAAGGCTGCATTGTTCGTCTAAGTTTTGACGGCTGCTAGCTGGGCGCAGGCACACTTTTCAGCAGTAGGCTTGCAATTAACGCGAATCTAGCGCACGTGGGGCCTGATTGTTTCACGCTCAATGTGTTAGTACAAAACTAGACTTTGTTTACCTGCTTCAAAGCATTATTAGATGTTCTAAGCTCTCTAATTAAAAATATAATGTACCATTTAATGTATCTTGCTTAGAAGTATTCTGTTTAACACCGGGCTTTCACAGTGACAGCAAAATGGTTCTAAATTAGTAATCAAACTGCCAAATTCATTTGTTATTTTGTCTCCATAGCCTACAAAGTATTATATAAAATAATTGGAAAGTCTGTTTTTTAATTTATCTCGAATCCCGCTTCGCGTAAATGTTTGATGCTCGTAATAAAATAATTCTTTTCTCGCACAGAATCAGTTACAAGACCGCAAAGATTCGAGTCGGGTAAAGTTTGTTTTAGAAAATTGGAAAGACGGCTTAGTTGTGAGCTTGTAATAGGAAATTATTTGTGATGATAACACTCACCGCCTACGGACCTACTACTGGTTCTCGATACTTGTCAAGATTTAATATATTCGAATATATTTTATTACATTATTAAAAATTTCGTGAGACATTTCACTAAACTACTAATAAAAACGGCTTAACTCACGTGTAGATCGGTGTAGGTACCAACTAGTTTCGGAACCGTCGGGGGTTCTCATCAGGGTGAGTGAACTACAGGGCTGTACTCGCGGTCCCGGCTCGAGTATATTTTATTACTTTCAAATATCCAGCAGTGGATAAACAAACGTTGATGATGATGATGAAAATATTCGACTTTACATCAACATTTTTTAGTATAAAATTGTAGATTGTTGCAATTAATATGCGTATTTTATAGGACTAGTACTGAAGATAATTAAAATGGGTTAGTTTTAGAAAATATTGAATTAGTTAAGGTGGAAGTTAATTATATTTTGATCAGATAAAATATCAAATAAAAGAAGTCGATGTGTAACTAGAGTTTTGTTTGACAAAAAAAATGTCGTGATTACGAGAAATCTGTTCACGTCATCCTTATTTGACAGTTCGTATTCTTCGAGTTGAATCCTGTTGAGGTATAAATAGAATCGAGTTCGTAATACCGTGGTAGGGGCGTTGTAAATTGATTCGGCATAGTAATGCCGCTGACAGCGCCTCCATCACGGCCGCCGTTGCCTTCGCATAATTTCTTCGGTCGTAGCTCGGGGTAAATAACATTAAAAATCAACATTCCGCTTCACTGGGAAAAAAAACAACTGTTCTTTTTTTTTGAATACGAAGAAAATTGACTTTATTCAAATACAGCTCTTGTATAAGCCGGTCACGGCCGCCCTGCGCTCCGGACCCTAAGCAAATACAAACTGAAAGGTTACTTTCGACGAAACAATGATGAGCTTTGACGCCAGCTGATGACAGAAAAGGAGGGGGGTGAGGGGGGCGAGTAAACTTTTTATTCCAAAGTGACCAAAATAACAAGTAGTTTATTGAATTTTACATATGGATCTACAGAGTTTGTTGCCAGCGATGATGGCTTGGGATACGACTATATGCTAAGAAGCGTAAAATTTTATTGCCTAAGAAAGTATTAGAAGTTGACTAAACTGTGAAACCTATAATATAAGATCTTCAAAATATCGCGCAAACCAATTCCACCATTAGAATAAGATAATATCAAAAAGAGTTATGCGAGCGCCGAAAGAAATCTTAGGAAATTGTTTCTTAAGATTACCTCATAGCTACGGAGCAAACAAAAACTTGCAAACCCAATAAAAGTGGCGACGAGATAAATTTGAAAGATACAATTCAATTTACGTTTGTCAAACTGCTTGCTTACAAAAGGATTACTGAATAAAGAAAAGATTTATACCGATTAAGCATCTATTATGTATACATAAAGGAACTGGGTTAAAAGATAGAAAGTGGCCTATGTAAACTTGAATAACCTTGAATTACATCTACTTTACATTGGGAAAGGCCTATGTCCAACAGTGGGCAGACAAGGGCTATTGTTGATGATGATGATGACATTTACTTTTTATAGAAAAAAAGGTCATCATCGGCTGATGGTGACCTTTTTAGAGAGGCTTCACTCCCTACTGTTGGACATAGGCCTTCTCGGAATGCCTTCCACAGTACCCAGTTCTCCTTCCGCATCCAAGGACTTCTCGCTTGCACTAAGTCATCGCAATAAGAAAGTAGAAAATATGTTTTAAATAAGAACTCGTAATACGTCAGTGATAACTCGAACAGACACGTAAAACACAGTAAGAAATACTTTCATAAAGTTGTGTAAATTTTAGATTCTAATGTATTGATGTTTACTCTTACCTTAATTATTAATTAATAAACTTATGCAATATATATTATCCCATGTACATAACGATAATAATAAAGTAAATAGATGTGTAAAAGAAAAACAATACACATTCAGGAAGTCAACACTGAATACAAAATTGTACAAAGTAAAATAGAATACGGCACGCGAATCTGTAGATGCACAAAAAAGGAAGTCTTAAATGATAATAATAATAAATAAAATCAAAGCATTGCCGGTACGGTACGTAATAAGAGACGTTACTTGGTTGTAGCGCGGCGCACCGCAAGCTGTCAGTAGCTGCCGCTTCGGAATACCTCAACTTTTTGAATTAAGCTTTTCCTGTTTCCAACCTTTGTATCGGAGTTTTGCCAAATTTCACTTTGTAACAGGTGTTGAAATTTCAATGTACCTACTGTTGAACATTTCGATACAGGAAGTACCAATGCGTCTGTTCGCAGTGTTACACCTTAACAGCAACAGTCGCTTCAAAATTTCGTACGTATTGAGTCACCGACGCGTGCACAATAGCCAATGGGATACAGTTTTAAAATGTGTTTGTAAGAAAATATTCGGTCAGTGACCAGAGCAGGTAGAGGACTAATTGCTTTTTACTATTACCAAGGTTTTAGTGATCCTCGTTCGTTAATTTGTGAGAAGAGGCGGAGTTTTCGGACATTGCATTTTTTTAAAAGCAGAATGCAGTGAACGGTTGCGATTGTACAGGGAATTTCTTGTTATGGCAATATTTGTTATGCTAAGACGATAAGAGTATTTCAAACATGGCGCCACGAACACGACACGAGTTGTTACTGAACATATTAGATGTGGGGCGTCAAGGAGAGAACACCGAATATTTGATATATCCTATTCAACGTTAAATGACATAAATATGTCAGTGATTAGTATGTTATCATAAAATACTGAATATTTATTGAATAACATATTTTTTTACTCCAACAGTGGGCAGACAAGGGCTGTTGATGATGATGATGATGATGATATTTTTTTACTTATATAAGAGACAGTGATATAAAAGTGTCTCTTTCTAATCAATATAATTCTATATTTGACTGACATTTCATTTATCGTGAAGATTTATTTTGGTACGTTAGTGTTTTAATTGATGAAACAAGCGTGTCTGTAATTAGTGAGATTTAAAGATAATAGTGATTTTATTATCCGAGACGGTGCAAACGAGCGGCGGGAAATTTTCTCATTTCAATTGAACTATTATATAAAAAAATATGATAGAAGCTTTTTATCGTGTACCTTAAATATTTGTTAGCTTATAAACAAAAAGTGCCAACCGGCAATAAACACGTGTTGTGTTCTAGTTGTGTTCCCTTTCTAGCACGTGGCGTCACTTACAAAGTTCATATATCGTTGACACGTCAACTGTTAATCACCGAGAACTCGATCCAATCGTAATGAATCATGGTTATCTAATTCGAAAAGCCCTTCGTTAGTGCTGCATTTGTGGCACGAGCTATTTGCGTCGAGTTATTTTAGTAGCGGAAACGATGTGTCGGCATCCGTTCGTAGGGGGTCCGGGGGCATTGAGCCCTGCATGGTGTTCGTATTTCACGCCCGCAATTTTTACTTAGTTCCTGATAAGGTGCGATAAATATGTCCAAGTTTTCACCGAGATCGTTTCGAAGATGTATTTGAGATTTTTTAGTTCGTTTTTTTAAAACCATTTCATACATTGCTCGAGATACGAATTCGATAGTATTTCAGTTTATTTAAATATCTCAATATTTTTGGAAACAAAACACTTTAACAGATTGTCTATTTTTTTTTATATTGCAGTAGATTTTTGTTGTATTACCAATATTTTTTATAAACAATACAGCTAAACTTGAAAAAGCTTTAGTAAGGATAATTCACAATAATCGGATTGCGAGACTCGAACCCACGACTGCTAGATAATTCTGTTTTCTTAACCCAGCTATTGGCGATTTTAAATATATCATAAATATGTATTTAACCTTTGCTATATGTTACATATGTGTCATTGAACTTTTGTTGGGTGTTTCATATCGACACTTTATATTCAAAGTACGCGGGCACTTGTAATGTTAACTCATTGAGAGGTCTGATGAAAGGTGTACTCGAGCTGTTGCGCGGCCAACTTAAGGCTGCACTTCCTCTGATAATATTCCAGTGAAATATTTACGTAGCTCTAGTGATGCGCCGGGTCAACATCGATATGTCACTAAATTCATTATCAGTGATATTAATTTGGAAGTGATATTATTATGAAAAGGCGTCGGTGCCTGTCGCACACTTTTTTTACTATGATAGGCCCCATCGCTCATCCTATCTGAATGTATATGTTTGTAATAATAAATAAGTAAATAAAAAAAAATCTTAATCTAAATTTAATTACATTACAATATTTTGTATTATATATTTAACCGTATATTTTAGAAATGTTTTTTTATAATAGCTTCTTATAGTTACTAAAACAGTTGAATGAAACAAGTAAAAATAGTTTGTAACGAAAGAATAAATACAATTTCTGTTGTCCATAATTTAATTAAAATCTAGATCTAGTCTAGACATTTAATAAAGTAACAAAAATATTAAGCGACGAAAAACCTTCGTCCCTTCTCAGCCAAATTGTCTCCTGAAACCCTAATTAGAGTATACTTTATTCGTGCCCTATTCCCTTGTAACTTCAACAGAACTAATTTTGAAAAACATTCAACTAACCTTAATACTAGAGCAAGGTTAATCTACGTTTCAACAATTGTGTATTCTAATTGACTTTGTTTCTATTTACTCTAGTATTATTTTCTTTGAAATATCGATAGCGTAAGTCGATGTTATCAAGTTACAACACTAATTAGTTGATTAAGAACCAGAAAAAAATTATATGTTATAAACATAAACAGGTTCCTTAATGACAAGATTATGATGATATGAAGAAGCAAATAGTCAGATTGTGAATTCGGTCCATCGTCTACAAAGCTAGAGGACGACCGAAAGTATGGATGGATTGTGTGAAAGATGTCGATGATAAGGATGTATGGAGTACATACTGTGACGTCAGTATTTAGAGAAAAGGTTACTGATGTGTCAGTTACAAAGACGTAGATAAGATGTTTAAAAAAATATTGATAATTCGAGTTATCGATATTGCATTAAAACCTCCCGTAACACAAGCATTTAGAATCTATTGGTATTTATAGTGGCAAGACGTTAGTGTATTTTCTATGTGCCGTATATCAAACTGTACTGTAGCAAAAGTGAATTAAAAAAAAATCGTGCTTGTTACGTACTCGTCCATATCACTCATATTAGTGACCTTATGTTTGACTTACCACAAAGATTCTATTTTATGTTTATTTTTTTAAATAATTATCTTTAAAAGAATGTTAATTAAAATAATTTGATAAATACTGTTGTAACAATAATCGTGAGGTATGTATGGAATTGTAGTTTTAATTAAAGTTCATTAACTCATTACAGTGCGGTGTGAGAGGCGGCCGGTCGGCTGTCGGAAGCGTCAGCGGAAGCCGCAGCGTCTCGTTTCCTGTTGCCTGCCGGTTGTCGCCGTCACCAGAGGAATTACAGTCGTCAGGGGAATTACAACCGAATTGCTTATCACCGTCCCTTAACTCACTTTTAGCGTTTGACGATTGATGGAATGACTTCGATGTGGTTATTTGTGTAATAAGAATTTACGGTTCAACTGGACAGCGACGAGCTGGTGCAAGTTATTAGAAACCCGAAAAATTGTAAAAGTTGTGCACAATCGGCGCTAATGCTGGCAACAACGATCTGCTGTTGAACATAAATCCTGGGGGTTTTTATGAATAGATTTATTATGATTTGGAAAAAAAAAAAACGAAGTTCTATTTTCGTTAAATTATAAATTAATGGTTATGGTATGCTTACATCAAATCTAGGGTATATCATCGCTAATGCAAAGCAAAAAAATAATGTCAAATTAGGAAACTTTCGTGTTTTTTTTTAATATAATGTTTGTAGCAACGGAATTCTAATCAAGATGAGCTTTTTTATATAGAGATTAAAATTATTTTTTTGATTTTTTATTTGTGCCCCTTGACTAGCTGTCCGTACTTCTTTTTCTCTATTTAAAGCTGTACGTTTAGTTCCGAGTTCCTGAATTATTATAGATCTACTTACTATACTATACAACTTATATCATTATACTATTTTTTTTGTATTTAATATATATTTTTTTGTCTGTGTCTATTGGAAAGAAACGCCACAGGGCCGCATAAAATGGTTAAGCATGGTAAGTATCTCGCTTCTTAATAACATTATAAACATCGTATTAATCCTTAAACACTAATCCAACAATGACTACATTTTGAATATTATAATATTTCATATTAAGTTCTAGTTAGGTACAATATTAATGTAGATCATTTTAAATGATACGAAAATATAGAGAGGAAGCTAAAAGCTTTTTTTTATTAAAATCCTAAAACCCTCAACGTAACGAAAGCCTGAGTGCGCATTCAAGGAGGTAGCCATTAAACAACCCACCTTTTCACGGGTACTTCGCGCTAATGAAAGTGATGAAAATATTGCTTAGTAAAGAGGAACATTAGCAGAGACTCATTGTGTCAAAAAATATCAGGCACATTTTAAAAAAGAAAAACGTAGCAAAAATACTTTTTATCGCGACCTCTTTTAAAGATATCAACTTGATATTCAGCTACGGAACGCAAGTATAAAAATAATCAAACTCTATGCTAGCTCGATGGTAGCTTCGAGCGCATATCGAATAGGGCTTTGTAAGGGTCAATGAAAACACTCGTTGATGCTTCTAAAATGTTGTCGCACTTAGAGTCTACTGACTAGCTAATGTTAAGTTTGGATAGCAGACGAGAAATAAAAATATACGTAAATATATTTTTGTGTTTTTCTCAGTAAAATAACTTGAGGTACACAATTTCATGAACGGACTTGTTTTGTCTCCACTGAGGGGATAATAAATGCAAATAAACGGTACTTTTATCTTATTTTCTATCTGCGCTGACATAAGACGGGATGACTTTTGGCAATTCTGGATAAAATGGCGATAGCTGAATACATATGCATGATAAAAAAAACTCTTGCCAAACAAACTTCAATTACTTTATTACGAAAATTTCTTGCCGTGGTATTCCACTGCCGTGAAACTTACCATTATCAACCTGCCCTTTTACCTACTGAGGGTCAGCACAGTATGTACTCTTCCAAACATCTCTGTCAGCCGTGAAACTCTTTCACACAATCCATCCACACCTCCGGTCTTCCTCTACCTTTACAGCCATCCATATTCATTCTCATCATTTTCTTGTCAACGTGCTTATCATCTCTTCGCATAACATGGCCATACCACGATAACCTTTTGCTGTGAGACTTCATTTGACACGTATTTTTGTCTCTGTTTTATCAAAGCGAGTAAAAGGGATAGCATTATGTTTGGATATAAAAATGTAGACAGTAGAAGTCTACAGTTACTGTAAGACGTTACGACCAGTATCTCATATATCATTGGTTGGATTTCCTTTGTAACGCCAACAGAATACTTTGATTATGGAAATGACGGTGGATCGAATTGCTTGGAAGGCGACATATTTTTCGACTCACATACTTATGTCTTGTTTGTTTCAAAAGTTTGCTATCTATAGTAGCAATCAAACTTTTTATTTTGTTCTTATAAAGAATGTGCTTAATTCAGAACTATGTAAATATTTACCATTTTATATTATTAGACTTTTAAAAGTAAATAAATTTATATAACAGAGGAATGATGGTTTATACATAATGTATTTGTCACTATATTGAATTACATGTATGTAATTCATACCCATGAAAATATTAGAAGAAAGCAAAAAAAAAACAATTGAACTGTTATGAATATAATTTTCAATGTACTGACTTGGTGCGGACGCCAGGAAGTTGTATGCGAAAGGCAGAGGAACTGTGGCAGGCATTGGGAAAGGCTTACATCCAACAGTGGGCAGACAAGAACTAATGATGATGATGATGTAGTGAGATGAATCAGTTTAATATGGACGAGATCAAGATTGAATTAAAAAAAAAATGATGTTCGCTACGAGAGGGCGTTGCGGAAGAAATCGTATCCACATCAAATCCTACTCCAGCTTCGGCGTAGGTTGAAACTCTTTAAAATCATATATGTTAAACCCGCGACTCGCTTTTATGTTCCAAGTTGTTTGTTCGCCAACTGTAACACTAAGCATGTAGTGACATGTTGGTAACTTCTAGAAAAGTATGCTAATGCAGCCACACTGCAGTATTACCATATTTCTGAAACTTGGCTGCTACTGGAAACGTCGCGGACAGGGCTGCATAATTTATACTATGTTTGTGCGAACACTGAGGCATCTAGTAAAATGTCTTGTTTGTTTTTGTTAGAAACTTATAACATTAATAGTCGGTAAAACATTACCAGCGTCGGTCGATACTATCTAGCTCGTACAGTTTAACGTATTACGTATTATTAAGGCCTAGTTTTTAATACGTGATATTAAGTTTTTCAAATATCTCAATGGCTTGGAACATCGTAAGAGTACCTGCGTACGAAAAGTTAGATTTTGCGGGGTGAATTGGGATGCGGGGTTTGGATATTACACAGCACGTAGATTATTTGAAACGTAAATATATTTAAATAGACGTATATCGTAATGTAATGAATGTATAATTAAAAAAAAAATAACTAAACGAAAGTAGTTGAAAAGAATCTTTACAGACTGTTTTTTGAATGTATTACAATGAACTAATCGATTCAGAAACCATTTTACAATTTAACGATTTTTCTCGAAGGATTGTAAATTTGTGATCTTATCGTAAAATACACCTTAAAGTCGAGAAAGTCAATTAATCAGTCCCCAGCGCTAATTTACGATTCAACTTTACAAAGTTGTTCTGGAATGTTCTGTAAATTTGCACATTTTCTCTCCCCATTTAGTAGTCTGATGATGGTGATGTATTTATGTTGACAGAATAGATAATTTAGGAGATAACAATGATACGAGTGGGGGCCGTCTACCCTCCAGGTGGACCGACGACTAGGTGCGGACGGCAGGAAGTCGTTGGATGCGGAAGGCGAAGGACGGCATACTGTGGAAGGCATTGGGAAAGGCCTTCTTCCAACAGTGAGCAGACAAGTGCTGATGGTGAATAGATAATTTAGTGTTATCCATGTCGCAAGTCTAATGATTTTGTAGGATAATAGAATACAGAGGGTCGTGATGTATAAGGCAGCAATTCGGAGAAGTAAGCACGTGTATTCAGTAAGATTCGGTATCTATCGCAATTGAAATCAAGAGAAAGGCGTAAATCCGCTACGTGCGATCTCTGATGTCTTGGTACCTCGATATACACGATTTCATAGGAAACGTGATTAACATAAACGAAAACCTCTTTATATGGTTTTTTATTACTTTAACAAAAGGCTTTACATTCATGCTTTTAAAATAAAAACACTACTGCCGTACTCAGAGACGTTTGATGATGCACAAGGCGTCTTTTACTGTACTTATAGTATTAGTAATATATTAAGGGTCTGCTTAAGTATTTATTAAGCGATTCTGAGTAAACGTTTGTGTAACAATCGTTAAAAACAAAGTGTTATTATTGGAAAACTCGAGTGTTTATTGTAAAAAATGTAGCGCAGTTTGCGAGCGGAGTAAGTTGAGAAATAAAAGAAGTTCGGGCAAAGTTCGAACTGCAGACATTGCAATTTAAAATAGAAGGCGCGTTTGTCTTTTTAAAATGGAACTTGAAAACTTATAAAGCACTTTGTTGCTCCAGCCGTCTCTCAAATACCTTTGGAGGGAAAACTATTCAGTGCGGCTTTTGAAAGCTGCCGTATTCCGAATTACTTTTTCAACTGCAGCACAACGACCACGCCAACTTTGATTTTAAACTTCTCTAAATTCAATTGATTAAGTAATATTATTATAATATAACAAAAAAACATTATTACCTATTCTAAATTCAAGAAGAATATTTGTACATAAATACTATGAAATTATGAATACCAATTATGGTCTTCAGTTATCTTTTTATTTATTTTTTTACACAAAAAACAGTTACATAATATATATACGTAAAAGATAAACACGTAAACCATTAAAATAATAATAAAACTAACACATTTGTGCACAATTTAAGCAAAAGAAAGAACGGACAACAATAGAAGCAAACACAGTAATATAACGGACATCTTTAAACAATGAACACTACCTATCAGCTAACAAACAGACCACACTCCTCCTGAAAGAGGCTGATGATGACACAAACTTCGTCTTACGTATTCAAATCTTTGAAATCCGGCTGACATTTAAATCACAAAATAAGCCCTAATTTCTACACACACATATTTAACAAGTTCCTCTTTGTTTAGTACTTTTACCTAAATCTCATATAAAACTATGATATTGTATTTTTAATATATTTGGCAGCTCAGAATATTACATGAGTAATTGCTCAAGACTCGATGTTAGGTGCAGGATGTACAAGTTTACGGGGAGGACACTTTTTAAAGACGCCAAGACATGTATTCGAAAAATACTATAACGTTTTTTTTATAAGATTGTACAGTGTAAAATAAACTATAGACCAGAATCAAAGGAGGAACTATGTACCAAGAAGTTTAGAATGTGGCGCCATGATTTTATTTCTGTAGCAACCCTAGCTTTGGGTATATTGACACCACCGGGTGAACGACACGCGCGCACCAACCCTACATTAGCGGGGATAAACAAAGGGAGCTTTGATTTATGGCTCGCAGTCGCGTCGAACGCATTTCTTTAATCCTAACGTACGTCAAATATTTTACGGGGATTATGTACGTTTTACCTGACAAAAAACCATTATGTTATAAAATTTTAATGTAATATATAATTTATCATTGAAGCTTCAGAATCAAACATTAAAAAAAAAATTGAAATTTTAATGTCCATTTGTTGTGTTGTCTTTTTTTTAATTACACTCTGGTTTCTTTTAATAAGATATTTTTAACATAATTTTTCGTATCGACATATTTGTTGACGTATGATTTATATAACCTTCATGTCCAGTGATAGTGGCCGCTAAAAGGCCGCCCGTAATGGTTCTTACTTGCGGTAAATATATAATAATGCTGTCTCTTACAAAAATCAGTTAAAAGGTTTCTGGAAATCCGAGATACTAAATGTATTAATATTGACGTTAGAAATGTTCTCTCTATTATTGATATTGACGAATAAAAAGAAATAGAAGATAAAGTGTAAAAGTTTTAAGAAATATTTACAACTAATAGAATTTACGTTTCAATAAAAAAACATTCAACAAACTTTGACACGTTAACATGCTATCAAATTAATTGAATAAACTTTTTTTTTAAATTATTAAACTGAATGCTATGTTTTTTTTTTAAATAATTCCAAATTTAATTCAAATCTTTCCTAACAAAACTCAACGAGCTTCATTTGTTTTAAGTTCTTTGTTGATAGATTGGTGAGCAGTAGCGTCTTAGATATGATAGGTCACAATACAGTACGTTTTAATAACGTGTGACGTCACACGCTAGAGTTTATTCTATATCCCTTGTAGTATTGTTGAAACGAATCAACAGAATAACGTCTTTGTGCGATCCCACGTCAGAGAGCTCTCACACCGTTCCTATTTAATCCAACGTCACCGCACCTGTTGCCGTGTTTATTTTACCAATTTCCCAACTGAAGGACGTTTGGTTAATGTATGTCTGACGCAAATACTAGAAACTGTTACAATCAAGAGCTGAACGTTGATGCGTATGATGTTTGAGAATACAAAATAGTTGGTGCTGTAAGTGCTAAACATTTCTTTTTCAAAGATAAAGAAGGTCTATGACGTAAATGAAGGAGAGACGATGTTCATGCGATGAAAAATAAAGCGGGCAGTAAATTAAATTGTATATATTTTTTAAACAAGGGTTTACAAGCAATGGAAGCAGAGAGATGATGAACGCTCATGGACAATTGCAGAACTGCAGATGAGTCAACGGTCTTTGAGAAAGAGGTACGCTCGATTCTTGAAGGACCCTAAGTAATACTGTTTTGTGACGTTGGGCTACTTCAAGCCTGTTAAATTTGGAAATATCTGTTCAAAGCAAACAGTCATTACTTAGTCACAGACTGTTTACTGATTTACAGAACTCAGAATAGTAATCTTCTTGGCATGTCAACTCAAGCGTTGGCTATTTATTAATTATGTAACATATTGTAATATAATCCTAACGAGTCAGCTGCGGTTAATTAAACCAACAGACACCAATAATCCATCAAAGTAAGCTTAACTCAAATTACAAACAATTCGCTAATTAGATCAGTGACAGGATCTGACGCAGACGTTATGAGATTAAACAGAACTCAGTGGTACTGTACTCTGTAATACACATTGTCTGTAACTTCGTGGTATTTCGTAACAATTAAGATGCTGATAAGCACATGGTTTTAATTTAATTAACTATGTAGCAAGAATACCATTAACCGAACACTTCCATTGCCTATAACTAGAAGTAAAAAGTCAATCATGCTCTTTCTCTAGGCCTGCCTGCCAATCTCTATTTCCCTCTTTTCTTATAAGACAAGAGTATGAAACTGTAGAGGAGTTGAATTTGGTATCAGGTACGCATACTCATTACACAACACTCGTATTTACAACCACTTGTAACCTGTCTTCTGTGGACTTGGTATGACGCTGGTCGAGCGGAAAATTCGTGCAACAGCTATGTGGTCATTGCTGCTGTTGAAAGTACTTTTAATTATAACAATGAACAAAGAAAACAATAAAGAATGGAATTGTTTGATTAACTAACGAGAGGCGACTAAATATTTTCCATCTATACACATAGCGTTTGACTGAATTCCATTGAATAATAATTTGGTTATGTACTGCATATCGATGCGCCGATGCCCGTACTGAAGGCATAGAGGAAGGTCCAGCTGTGATTAGATACAAGTTGGTTGTGATGATATCGATTGAATTATTGAGAGTTCGAGAAAGGGATGAAAATCACAAGCCAATAGTAGCAGACAAGGTTGTAAAAATAACTTCTTTACAAATTTACGAGATCAGTCTTATGGAGTTTCATACATGTGATGCCGCACGGAAAAGCTAGTAAATAGATTTTAAAAAATATGTTATTTTTTTATTCATAAAAAATATAACATCCAAACAGAATGTATGTAATTGCATGAAGAAACAGAACAATGCTTGAAAATATTATCCATTATAATATAACAAAGGAAATACTGAGTGTTTACTTTTAGCGGAAATTTCGTGTCACAATCAAGTAATTACCGTAGGTGATGTGAGACGCATCGGTTTCAAAGTTAATTTAAACTTTATTGTCTCGTTTTAGGGTGGATTTTTGTTTACACAAAGTATACTAAACAATGGGTAAATTGATTAATCAACCAGTAGATTCGTCAATATCGACATCGCATCACTAATTCTAGTTAATGGACGTTTTCATTAATATTCAAATCAAACCCAAATTGGTAAGGCCAGTTAGCATACCAGAAGCCAGTTAACAACACTGGCACATTCTTAAAAGTTCTCTAACTGGTGAATGAGTTTACTTTTGGCGCGGCTTTTGACAGACAGAGTGACGCACGCTTGTTGTTCGTTATTTTGTGTTTTTTTTTCGTATAAAACATACTAAAATATAGTTTAAAATGTAATGTATCGTCCTAGTACAAACGTTGAATTATACTACCAATTTCTTTTGATTTTATAGCTTATCACAATATGTTCGTTAAGACAATCTTAAATAAAACATGCTGTATACAATTAGCAAAACGTAAAAAATCTACTGTAACCGTAACTCTTTCAGTCAAGTAAACTCATTCAAACGAAACAGTCAAAGCTGTAGCTTGAATGAGCGACGTGAAATATAGCATTCAGTATTGGCACTGGAATTGCCAGAGTTTTTGTTACACCCTG
This sequence comes from Papilio gigon, assembly GCA_027563995.1. NCBI lineage: Eukaryota > Metazoa > Arthropoda > Insecta > Lepidoptera > Papilionidae > Papilio > Papilio gigon. Next base: position 1,112,605 of record JAODUI010000003.1, read on the forward strand.
TATAAAATTGCAACGTTGCTCTGTAAAAACGTACTCTCCAATACGCTGTTTTGTTTTTAAAAAACAAAAGACCTAAACTAAAATGTCGGTCAGTATTTTTTAATTAAACAAGGGTGTTTTTTTTTTCGTGTAATAAATATTTCGGGCAACATGAAAACGTCTGGCGATTTAATAATGCATCCTGTGTACGAATGTAAGATGATGCTTTGTGCGTGGAATTTGTAATGTTTCTGTCTTGTTCCCATAAATCTTGCGCACCGTGATGTTTACTCTGTGAACTAACGTGTTATTATTCATAGGACATCGTCGACTTGACTACAAACACTACTGAATGGCAAATTAACAGTTTTATAAGGTTTTAGGTATTTCTATTAATAAACATTCTATTTAAGGTATTTAAATTATTATTTTTTAATTATGAATTTTCTTTTATTTTTTCATTTCCTGTATCTTTTTCATGAGACTAGTTTTTAAAAGACGAGAATCAAAATATATGTGACTTATTTGATATTTTTTTCTTTTAAAATATTAGTAGATTTTAGTTAATTTACTAATATTTCTTGTTACCATTCCTGGTAAACTCGAAAAAGCTTGTGTTAGGGTATGGTTCACGACAATAGTCGAACAGCGTAATTCGAACCCACGACCACTAGATCGGTAGTCCTTGCCTTTAACTATTATGCAATTGGTACTTCAGGTTATTTTGCTTTGATAAAGAAAAACGATCTTAAAGTTTCAATCTTGTATTGTTAAGATGAACTTTTATTGAAAACACAATTTATAGCATTTGACGCGTTAAATTGTTTTTAAGTAGACGCGCCTGCAAAGTTTTAAACGACTTTAAAGTAAGAGCATTTAAACTTTTTAAAAGCTTTTTTAGACAGTACGTTTAAATCTACTAGTGCTCTTTTACTGGTCATTCTTTACGTATTTGAAACTCTATTCTAAAATGTGAAATATTCTAGTTAAAAATATGTACTAATTAATACTATAATCAAAATATTAATCAACCGTCCACAGTCGGAGGTACTTCATGGAGAAAATAAAAATCAGTAGTTGCTAAATTCCGTTAATTCACGTTTGTGAATCACGTAATATGACTAATGAACCTTTTAATTACAAAAAAATAACATCTTTTTACTCTGTCGCGAAACGTATCTGTTCGCTTCTGACGAAACTAGAAAAATTGCTTCAATTTTGATGGAAATAAATTTTTGTTGCATTCGAATTTTCAGGGTATAACTTTCATATACAAGGAAACTGAAAAAGGAAAGTGTACAAGTTTGATAAAAATATACCTGAAGTTTTCATGAATTCAATAATAAATAACTGATTAACCATTGCTTATATATATGGTATATTAGTATATATGTATATGAACTGTTCTCTTAGCTTTCATATATAGACATTAAGCTAGGTTTTCATAGAAATCGACCTAAACCTAAATTAAGTAAATTTTTAGTAACATTATTCAAAACCATAATGTAAGGTATCCAATAAGGTACTCAGAGAACTTAATTGGTGCTAATGGCTGGTGACATCTTACATCTGATTGGGATTAGCTTTCTCTGTTCTTAGTAATGCAAATTTGTAATTAACTAGTTTGAATAGGTTTTGACTTTAGGCTTAAATACAACTTATAACATATTATGTAAACGGAAATATAGCTAATGTTAGTTCCTGTCTTCAAATAAAAAGGGCATTAAAAAAAGCTTCACTGAAAACGTATAAACAGCGAGCGCTTAAGCTGACGGATGGATGGGTATTGTTTTAAATTGAATCCATTTATATTTAAAACGTTTTATAAGAATAACACTTCACGATATTGCGAGGAAAGAAGCAATCGAGGTCGCCCTTTCACATTGACGGATCACAAATGCCCCTCTTCAAGCGAAATCAAATCTCTTTCAGCTTTTAAATAAACGATTTTCTCTTTCAATGTACGATTCGTAAATTGTTACAGCTTTTTTTTTTATTGACTTTAAATTGCATATTAATAGACCTTAGAATTTTTTATTACGTAACATTTTATCCCTCCGTCTTTGCCTGCTATCGTTGATTAGGTCATAAATTTATTCGTTTATTTAAACAAAAGCAAATTTAATAGTAGTGGCAAAACAAGATTTGTATTTGTAATAAATATACATGTGAGAAATGTTTTTCCGATCTTAAACAGACGATCGCGGTTTTCCGGAAACAAATAAGGTATCGGAGTGACATTAAGTTTGAGCATGGAAGTTTAATAAATAGATTAAGCTGTTAATTAGTTATTTTTTTATTGGGATATGACCTTTTTCACGTACAATGTTTTATTGACGATTATGAAGAAAATCTACCAAGCTTTTTTTAATTAAAGCTTAAAGACGAGCTTACATATAACTTTTGTGTTACTCTAATGGATGAGAGTTTTCGAATCTAATTAAATCTTACGTAAAATTTAAACTCTGATATATTACTATTTTCAATGTTAAATTTGCACGTTTGTTTTATAAGACAATGTTATTCAAGTTAACAAAGTGAATATCTAAGTTTTTTTAATTATGTAAGATCGTTAAGTTTGTATTTTCGCAAAACTATTTGTTTGAGTTTAAACTTTTAAAACTTTCGTGAGACATTTCACTGTATTACTTATAAAACGGCTTAACTCACGTGTAAATCGGTGTCGGTACCGACTAGTGTCGAGTCCATAGGGGGCTCTTTTCCAGGGTGCGTGGTATTGGTATAGCACGTGCGCGGTCCGTCACTCACTCGAAACTAGTCGTTACCGACACCGATTTACACGTGAGTTAAGACGTTTTATATGTAGTATATTTGTTTGAGAAGAAATTAAGCAAGTTAATTGGTTGCTAATATCTATTGTCATTTGCTTCTGCTGGTTCTGCACGTGTTCTTGAAATAACTAAGAAGTGTTAATACCTCAATTTAAGAGATATTATATTGTCAATTAAACACTGTTTATTTCTTAACGCTAACAGTCTTAGTTCTAGATTTATTCATTCTAGAATTATAGGCCTTTTCAAGTGACCTCGGATTTATTGCTCTTGAGTGTAAAAACTTTATGAGATTTGATTTGCTAATGTTTTTGATTATCGATTTCAAAAATGTATAATCTAAAAAGCCGGGAAGTATTTAACCATTAACCGGTGCGGTTTAGAATATTCTGCACTAAAATTTCACCGCGCGAGTTTCAAATAAAAATTCAATACGTAACGAAAGCTTGTGTGGTTTCAACTCGATGCTAGGAGCGTATTTTTAAACGATTTGTTGTGATGCCCACGCCCACGCGGCGGCCGCTTACCCCACATTCGCGAACTGTGTCAATTGGCAAGGAAAAAAACCTGTGCAGTTGCCAAGTCTGCGCATCAATGTTTTATCATATTTCAAGAGCTTTTCATTACCGATATTCTAATGACGTACTTTCGTTCATACTGTCTAAAGCGCTGAAGGACTTTCCGTACTATTTTGTTATCGTTTGTTTTGCTATTCAAACTTTATGGTTAGGCGAAATAATGCACGAGACGCAGATTAGAACTACAATAGTTTTAAGTATGGGTAAGATATGGTTTTGTAAAGTCAAATCCCAACATTGAGGGCTTCACGTTTAGTAAAATAGTGAGATTATTTGAGTTAATGTTGTAAAGAACTATGTAGTTAAAAGTATTTTACTGCATCTATCTCGTAAATTCAATAATTCCAGTATTAAGTTTACTACTTTCATTGCAGTTTGTTTAAAACGTTTACATTTGATTTTTAACAAATATATACGGTTGAAACTTTAAATTAATTTGTGGCAATGCATCAGATATGTTCTTATTTTAAAAACATTAAAACGTAATAGGTACAGGTGACCTTCAAAAGTAGATCACTTAACATGAGGTGGGACGGTGGTCAAGGAGTTGGTTTATTCTATATGAAGAAAAAAACTGTAAAGTACAGTAAATGACGTTATGAAAATTATCGGCAATAAGAGATGTAAGCACCTCATTATAATGCCTACAGGAACGTAACAATCCCTAAAGGGTTCGGATTACGTTGATTTTATGACGCTGCTATTAAGCCGTCGTTTACAACAGATCGTAACGTCCGCTATTTGTATTTACTGAACAGATCATACAAATTTGGATTAATATTTTAACGAAAGCAATTTCATTAGTTCATTTTTTCATTTCATTTACTTTCGTTATTTCATTTCATTCTCATCCAGCGAACTTCGTACTGCCTAACACTAAACAATGATGATTAAACTATTAAAACTTTCGTGAGCCATTTCACTATACTACTTATAAAACGGCTTAACTCACGTGCAACTCGGTGT
>JAODUI010000003.1:1126122-1139681 GCA_027563995.1 Papilio gigon
ATTAATAGCGAACATTTATCCATCCATTAAACTTTCGTATTTATGATATTAGTAAAATTGAAGTTAAAACATTACCAGACAGTCACCGTAGTATAGAAAGGAAACCTACAAGCCATATATATTAGAATGACAAGAATAGATCGAATGGCGTATGATTTACAAACGTAATATGATCAATGCGTTAATGGTAGGGGGAGGCATTAGGAAAGACCAACAGTGGGCAGACGAAGGATGTCGAAACATTAAAGCCGGCCTGAAACTTAAAAATAATGATAAGATGTAGTTTAAAATTAAGATAGGAAAAAAGGATACAAGAAAATATTGAGTTTGAACGTTCATGGCTACAAAGGTGAAGGAAGACTGAAAGTGTGAACATAGATTGTGTGAAAGAGGATGTAAGAAGTGTGTGAGTTCAGATATGACGGCTGATAGAGATGTATGGAAGGGTACATATTGTGCCAACGCAATAGAAAATAGGTTGGTAATGATTAAAATAAACGAAATTAGTTATATCCTATAGTCAATGTATTATGTAATTTTACATGAGGAATGTCTTAAATTTTGTACCTATATAATAACTGTAATAATTGAAATTTTTATCTTAAAAAGGATACTCAGAATAATTTCATTTATAAAAGAAAATTAATTTCGTTCCCAAAAAAAATACTCAGACGTGTTCCGTTTCTTTGGTAATATTTCTCTTAAAGAATTCCACTAATAAAAATTGTTACACGTTCGGAATACAAAAAAGTTTTTAGTTTCAAAGTGTTTTTAGTAAAAAAATTGATAGCAAAGAATGAAGCTGTATAATGTAGAAAGAAAAAGAAATCGGAAAGCAATGCTAAATTTTCCTTTTATCTTCAATCGTGCGTGCTCCTTTCGTTTTGTAAGGGACGCGTACGGCTTAATAGTATGGAAATGAGCGCACATTGAAAACGATTTAGCGACCTCGAGATCTGCTTTTGTTCTAATCGACTTAAAAAACATGATAAGGAAAATTCGTGAACCGCTCCGGGGACGAAAGAAGATAACTTTTCAAAATTGCCTTCAGAACGAAATATGTTTCTAGATTATGGAAGACGATATAAAAAGGTATCGATTTAATTGGGAATTGCGTTTGCGAATTGGGAATTATAGCTGATTTACAATATTGAGAAGCCAATGGATGCGCCTCCGGACCAATATTTTTATGTCCTTACAGTCTATGCAGTGGTGTAGTCATACCTCCCGTGTCACTTTTAATTGCATTAAGGTATTTTATTTACCATTCGCTTAGTGTAGATTTCTCACTTTCAATCCACACTAAAGTTGTCCCTTATTGACCACTAGACTCCGGCAGGCACTTTGTATAAAGCTAAGTTTGTTTTCTTTTATTTTATAATAATTTTATCGCATGACTCAAATGGTCTATAATAATGGATATTTCCAAAGCAATCAAGTATTTACACAGTGTGACTTCACGTTCATCTCAGACATTTTCAAGGTTCGCCAATTTCCAAGCGAGATGTAACAATCCATCTGGAAACGTCGTCGTTTAATAGTCATCAAGAATCTCTATAATATTCCGCTCCTTCTAAAATCTCTCTAATATTTGGAATAGACATTTCGCGACATTTCTAAATGAAACACTAAGGATTAGAACTTGGGACGAATACGTAATTATTGTTTACACTTTGTCTATTGTCTACATCCATTATTTTTTTTACTTGTCTCTAATATTTCGATCTGTCCGAAATTTTTAAGTTTACATATATTGGCACTCTTTTATAGCTGTTTCAAAAAGTTTTCAATTTTAGTATATAATAATGAACTGATATTTCTAGTGACATTTCAATTAAGCTCTAAGCTTGTGCTAGGTTTACAATAGTCGATTGTCGGGATGCGAACTCTCGACCACATGATAGTAAATCGGAACCCTTAACAATTAGACTATTGAAGCTTCTATTAAATTGAGGTTAAGTAGGTACAACTGTAGCGGAAGCCCGCCAGATATCAGTGACGCCTCGTCAGCCGGATGCCGGACAGTTTCCGCACCCCTTTTCGTAATGAGAATATTTAACAGCCGCAAGCTGAACATCCCTTTGTGTTTTACACAACCAAAAGTTAAAATTAATTTGTACTAGTTTCCACTTTAGACTTGTCATGAGCAAAGACTGAGTCAAAATGTTTGGAATCAAATAGAACGGTATACGTTTCTCCAAGTATATTGGCTTAAAGTCAGCGAATTCTCCACGCATATACGCCCCGCTACACCTAACATTGTGAGCAATGTCGTAAGATGTTCTTTGCAACCAATATATTTAATCAATCTCAATATGAGTTCACAATTTCTAATTTGCTCATTAAAAATCCAGTAGTTTTTGACCCCAAGATCCTATTGTTTGAAAACTGAACTGACTTGAAGCCGGGAGTGACGGCTAATACAATGTAATTAAATCAGAATGAATTAGCAAGCAATATAATCTGAATTTTTATTAAAATGTAAATAAAAATACTGCAAGCGTCCAGCTTGAACGAAACTCTGGACATAGCGCAAATTAAAAACTGTAGACATTTGTGTTGTAAAATATTGGCCGGACGACCTGTCGGCAACATGCTATCAAACGAATTGCATGCGACTGTAAAAGATTATTTTTAAAGTTAAAATTATTGATTATACAGCTTTATTACATACTGTAGATGACATTGAGGAAGCCTATAGGTCCAGCTGTAGGTAAACGCTGATGATTATGATGATGATGATGATGATGACAGATTTGTTTACTATAACTAATACATTCTGTTTAAGATGATCTGTGGAAGATGGTTCCAATACATTTTTATCAAATTATCCTCTCTTACAAAAAGTCTTCAATCGATTACCAACGCTCTCAGTGTTAATTTTGTATGACAAACTACAATATAAGTAGAAGTCCATAACCATTAGAAACATTAAAAGGTGACAGCCGTTTTGTTTTAAATTAAAATGTTACTAACATTATAAGTGGGAATGTTTGGATTGGATACAAGTTTGTTATAAGGTAACTCCAGAACAACTGGACGGAACTGGATGATTTTTTTAAATACAGATAGATTATGGAGGACCGCAAACTGTGGAAGGCAATGGGAAAGGTCTATGTCCAACAGTAGGCAGACAAAGGTCGATGATGATGATGATGGATAGATTACAGTCTAGAGTCTACTCTAGACTGTAATCTATTCTATGTTCTAACATACAGGGCATCATTATTATCAGCTTAAGGTTGTCCACAGCTGAACGTAGACCGCACCATTGATTGCCCCGATGATGTAGAGGGCATAGATTAGTCATTTTACTTAAGCCGTCCTATTATCGTCTAGCCTATTCACTAGCTATCACCTGACATTAAGGCATAGTAGTATTTCAATAAAATAGTTGAATAGTAAATTCGAATCTGGGTACTCCTTGCGAGTCATCTAATTAAACTATCAACGTTTCAAAACATTTTCATAGAGACGACTTTTATTATATGTGTTCTAGATGCGTAATTTCGTTCACGTCCGTCGAATAAAAATTGTAATACCATTTCGTTTACGTGTCAAGGACGTATACATTTGGTGTACAGACTGCGAAAAAATTATTCATGACCTGAATCTAGACTTTGTTAGAATATTTTTTCATACCTAAACAATATGTGTTCATTTGATTGTCATTTTAAATAAGGCGTTTTGTGGAAGATGATACAGACGTATATATGTTGATGGAATTATTTAGTTAAGCTTTAACGATTTATATTTTAGAATGGAACAATTTAATATAAAAACAGATATTTGAGTCTAATACTAGACAGGTGAGTTCGTATTTAGATGAAGGATAAATCTCTTAGTTTTATGTACTGACTATACTTTTATTATCATTAACCTGCCCTTGTCCCTACGGAGGGTCGACAACTACGTACTCTTCGATATATCTCCGTCAGTCATATCTGAACTTACACTTGTCCTCTTTTACACAATCCGTCTACACTTTCCATCTTTCTCTACCTTTATTGTCACATTCAATCTCATCACTTTCTTGTTTACTGTCTTTACTTTAATTAATTTCATTACGTTTGGATCTCAAAGTTAATTTGGAACTGAAGGTTTGGTAATTAGCGTCATGTTTATACGTCCGCTGTTAGAATACAAAAGGTGTAATTAATCAAATTTCTTGTTAATCTATTTCGTCCAGTACAATGTCTGATTTATATACGCTTACATGAATACCTTTAACGCGGGATTATGACCTACAATGTATTTGTGATTTATAAAGTACTTATAGCTTTTAGCATATAAACAAGAAAGTGATGAGATTGAATGTGGATGGGTATAAAGATAGAGGAAGACCAAAGGTGTGGATGGATTATGTGAAAGAGGATATGCGTAAGAAGTGTGTGAGGTCAGATATGACGGCTGACAGATGTATGGCAGAGTACATACTGTGCCGACCCTCCGTACGGCAACGGGCAGGTGATGATGACCACCTACTTATAGCTACCAACTCCAATATGAGTTACCATTGCACGAACGCCTTTGGGAAAGTGTAATGATCTTGTACAGTTGTTTGGACATTGTAACCGCGTTACTGAAGATATTTTAATGTACAGATTATAAGATTATTTTCATCACTTGGCATCGGGTGGAACCGTGGTCAAGTGTTAGTTTAGATTTCATTAAAAAAAAATAGTCGAATACAATAGAATTGATAAACTCTACAAATAGATATCTACACAATTTTAATAATTAGATTTGTATGTTTGTGACAATAAAACAATAAATAATATGTGTAAATAAAATTTCTCTTTTCAATTGAATTCGACTTGGTTATTTTCAAAACAAAGAAACAACAAGAAAATGTAGAATCAGACATTGACCAAATATTCATGACCAGTTTTCCAAAATACATTTTTGTCAACTTCGCATTGAAGAAGTCACGGGACCGTGTACATTTGTAGGCTTTATGATACAGATATTATTTCGCCCTACATAGTGCTATAAAGTTATTCTGTTGCGTAGATTAAAAAAAGTTTTAGAGAAATGAATAATTTTCAGCAGTGAAACTGGCAACAATTCTCGTTAGGCGTAGCGGCCGAGCGGGCGCCCTCGAAATTAACCAAAATACCGACTGTCGAAATATTAACACTCAAACGAGGTTGGTATGCCGCGTTTATTAATTCTACACTAGACGCGGCGGACGTCTGAAATTGTAAAAAAAAACACAAATTTCATATTTGACAGTTGCACAATACTAAATGTAGAATGTTGTGCATTCTTGATGTAATTTTAAATTAAAATATAAAGTGAGTCAGTTTAACTTGATTGAAATAACGTGTTGTAATTTAATTGATAAAAAAGGTATTGTTATCGACTACAAAATTATTTGATTTAAAAATAAATTGTTTCAATTCGCTGTTTAAACTATGCTAGCTCGTTGGTACTACATTATGCAATTCCGCATTCCTTTTTTAAAATTAAATTTCATGCCGGTTTATTAAAATGTTCAGTTTTTTTCAAAATGCAAATATTACCTATTTTGTTTTTTAAAGGTATAACACTGGTTACTTAAAAATATAGGACGAACTGTTAGTAGTTATAACTAATATTAGAAACACGTGCTACATATAAATTAGAGTAAAATAATATTACATAATACGTACATAAAGAAAACAGCTAGATTATATGTCACAATCACATAGGAATCCATTAGGGCCAAAGGGGAACGCACTCACACCGATTAACGTAATTTTTCCGAATGACCCCGCCTTGCACGACGCGCATGCGCGGGCGTTCGAACCGACACTGACTCATGCGCATCCAGAAACACCCTTCGTATCTATTTTTTGAATTTCGAAATAGGAACAAAAGAAGGGGGGAGGCGAGCGCCCTCCGTCGGCGTTTCACTTTAAATATAGAACGGCACAAGCCACGACACGTCTCTCGGGTTCGTTCACTCAGGAAAGCGTGGACTGAAACGTTACTGCAACATATCGATGAGAACATCACTAAGGTTTCGAAAGCGCAGCTGTTGTTGCTAACATATGCTAACTGCAAAACTCTGATATAGTATGTTTATATCTCTACATATAATTAAATGATATATGAACATAGAAAGAAACAATTTAGTTTATGAAATAACAAAAATAGTTAAAAAAAACATCTTAATAATTGCCATAAAATGGATTGTCATAGTATAGTATTGAAGCAGATAACTAAATTGTAATAACACAAACAAATTGAAATATTGTAAGAACAGTAATATTGTATGTATGCTCGCTCGACAATAAATTCGATTAGCAAACAAAAGACGAGGAAAAATGTAATTCAATTAAATCCATAGACATCGATACATCCCTCGAGGTAACGAACAACACTGACGGAGAGATTCCAAAATTCCATTTATTGCCTTGTTACTGGTAAAGATAATATTACAAAAATAGACGTCCGGCCCTCTTCGGCTTTAATAGCGTCGATTCCTCAATAGTTCCCATTCTCATTAACAAAGTTCACTTATTTTATTTTCCTGTGACAAAAGGAACTATTTTCAGTAGAAATATTGCGTCCATTACGCATTAAAAGTGGGCAAAGTAAGGTATGTGTCCATCACTATTCTGCCTTATTTATTATTATTGATCGCATCTAGTGATGTGCCGCGTAACGTCGGGAACTAGAATTCTTGCGTAAGTGCCTGACAACGTTATGATGTTGACTTGATCGAATGAGCACACGAACCATCTTACTTTCGTTCTGGATCATTCTGCTATTTAAAACCGTTTGTCATGATAGTAGATTTTGAAATTGCAGAACCAATAATGAAGGATTAATATACGTGATAGTAGGTAAAATTGACTGAAGCCAAAAAAAATAAGCGGCCATAGCCTAATGGTTATGGCTACGGATATCCGATACCATGGTTGTGGGTTCGAATCCCGCTATATGACTATTGTAAACTATATCCTTGCATAAGCCTAGACTTTAGACGGTAGATGAAATGTTAGTAACTCAACAAAATTCTACTGATATTTTAACAAAAAAATATTATGTCGAAATTAATTAAGTTAAATATTACTCTACTAAGCTTTAAAATCAAAATTGCGAAATAAATAAAAATTGTCAAGCGTTGCAATAAATACGCTCAAAGTATTAATTTAATTCCCATTTCAATTAAAAAGAAATCCCACAATTTCAACGGAAATAATTGCGAAGTCTCTCGAGGCGATAATTTTTATGTTTTCAATTTCCATCGTCCGCCAAATTAAAATGTCCGTCCTCAGGATGTTGTGTGGCTTTTAAACGGCACGCCAAAACGTGCAGAGGCTGTCGTAAATTTTTACGTGGAATTGTGTTTGACTTTACTGTCAAAACACGAATAATTAAAAAAGTTGTAAAACATGTTCCGTGGTAAAAGCCTATTACCTGTTTATCCTGGCTTATAACCGTAACTTTTCGCTGCCCACACACCTGGCGATATTGTTATGACTTTTATTTTTACAACAATTGACAGTAGTCTATACATACAGAACTTCATTTCTAGTTTAAAAAAAAACTTCGTTAATAGCCCATGTGTTCTTCCAAACTACATACTACATACACTAAATTTTAGCGAGATCCTCTAAGCTGTTTTCGAAATACGTGGTAACAAATATCCATCCATCCAAACTTTCGTATTTAAAATATTACTAAGATATCAATAAGCATAAAACTTTAATTTTTCTGATGCTTTATGTATTGGAACGTCTGAAAACACTAAAAGGATGTAGGTAACTAATTCATTAATTATTAGTAATATCAAACTTTGGATATTTCAAAGATACTTTCATTGGAAAGCTCACATACAATAAATCCTTTAGTAATCCCAATAAATGAAATCTAAACATTTTAGTTCTATATTGTAAATCGTTAGTTTAAAAACAGAATACAGAAGACAGATTAGTCTGCTATGAGTAAATTCCAAGACAGGGACAGGACATGCCAGACGCTCGAGTCAGCTGATCTGTCTAGACTGAATTTGATATGTCTAAAATAATGTTCGGCTAAGCGTCTATTTTAAGTCGTCTGAACAATACGACACTCTGCTTATTTGTGACTTTGTATAGTTTTTAGAAATAGACTAGAAAACTTTGCACGATGATGTTATTCGTGACGAAATCTTTAAATAATTAATTTGTCAACTAAGTACAAGTTGTTACAATGTACACTAGACGTAAAGCCTTTTTTAGGCTTTGCCAAGCACTTGTTATTATTACAAATATAAACAAATATTTATGAATCTCGTGAAGTGATCTTGAGTGGATTCAAGAGTAGAGTGAAGGCACTTACTAAACTAACGCAGACCTGTCGACCACATCACTTGCCATCAGGTGGGATCTTGGTCAAGCGTTAATTTGGTCTTCATAAAAAAAGGGTCCGATTTGACCTTAGTACTTAAGTTACTTAGTGACAGATATCGTAATTTTTAGATATAAAGTGAAATTTTTCATACTACTATTTCAAGATACCAACAGGTAAGCTTTTAATACAAATAAGAGCTTTCCGTGGTTCTGTTAAATTGATTCTTAATGTATTGTTTCCTTTATAGAAAATAGGTAATTGACATTTTTTGAAATCAGAAACGGAACATTTGGATGTAATGCATGTTGATTCTATGCCCATGTCAATTAATGTAACATTTGAAATGTTCGCTTCACTTTATAAAGCATTCGAAATATTTCGACATTCAATTGTGTTGTATGATAATAAATACTATAACCGCTAACAGATACCGATGTAACATGTTATTGACAGTTTTTTTTTTATTAAATTCGGTTTTCAAATGCTTCTTTCTTTTTACCAGTTTTCATTTAGCTTTACCTACTCTGTAATCAAATTTTGAAAGTTAAATTTGATCCACTCTACAATTTCCGATTGAGGTAAAATTTTCCACGTACATATAAATCGCATCACAATGCAATACAATTATGACTGAGCTGATTTGATGATGGAGCTGGAAGATAGTCATAGGAACTTTGTAATTAAATGACTAACCCCATCGAAATTAGGCCCGTTGACATGTACTGTGAGAAGGAAAGGTTGATTTTAAAAAAAGTTATTCTTTCTCCAATATATTTTCTTTCAAAGTAAATCGAATATAATAAAGCTTGCAACGTTATTTAAAAAGACGCCGGTCTGAGCGTCGGTGCGCCGCAGTTGGGCTACAGATTTAGAATCCGGATATCGAAGGGGACTTCACATTTTTTTTTCCGGCGTCACTAGTCGCCAGTGACAGTAAACGTTGGACGCGAAAATAAATTTTACTGGAAGAGACTATCGTATTTAGTCTCATGGTAGTCAGAAAAGTTTACAGTGCTATTTAACATGTTCGCTGCAAAACGAGGCCTAAATCGTCCCTAATGCAACTTCCCGGTGGTGCGGCAAGGAACATAGCACGGCAAAACGTCTACTTCTCTGTTGTGTGAAGGGCATAACTTTGTTAAAGGAGGTGGGGTTTAATGGACCACGTATCACACTAAAGTATAGTCATGGAGCGGGTCGATAACACCTCGTACCGCAGGGACGGGATGTACGCAAAAATTGAATAATTAAGTTTGCACATAATGTCATCATAATCAGCCTTGTCAGCCCACTGCAGGACATGCTGCCTTTCCCAATGCCTTCCACAGTATGCGGTCCTCTGCTCTCTGCACCCGTAATGTCGCTTCTAGTTAACTTATAAATTACTTAAGAACACGTGATACGGCTTTTTCCGTTCCCCCTTTTCTTTTTTAGTCACGCCCGATGTATTAAAGTGTTTAATTTGTTTCTTGTGATAGCACAAAGATGGATAGTGCGGCACGTGCTGATATCCACCCCTTGTTGCGGTTGATAGATTGTATTCCCTAACGAGTGGGCACTGATAGACATCGGACCCATTGATGGCTTTTTGAAGTACTTGCTTCTTTACTTCCCGGTATGGTACAGCTGGTTTAAGATTTTTTTAATAAGAGCAAGCGGTAAGCGAGCCGTAGGATCACGAAACGATCATCGATGCTCATGTTTGACTTTAACTTATTTTGTTTTGATCAGTTCAACAAGGTGGGATTACAAGAAATAAATTATAATCCACCACTAAATATAGTCCAATAGGAAACAATTTTAATTTGACATGTCATCATCATCATCATCAGCCTAGTGTAGTCCACTGCTGGACGTAGGCCTTCCCCATCGATTGCCACGATAACCGGTCCTACGCCGACCGCATCCAGTGCACACCAGTGCATTTGACATGTGATGTATTGCAATTTTTGCCACGGACAGGTGTAGGCGTAAGTAGGCATTATGAGAATCAGATGCGAAGGACGCCCGTCATTTTTTATTCTATATAAACTTGTTAGTCATGTGATCAAACCTCGTCAGGACTCGTCATTATAAAAATTTCAATTCGAAAGTGTCACGTTCCCGTTTTATGTGTATAGCTTTTGCACGAACTTTAAAATTGCACTCGAGGACTGAAATAAAATACGTGCCTTGGATCGTAAAATATTTCATTATGTCACTTTACAGAGTTTCTATGATAAGTTCTAGTTACTTTCACTTTCACTTCTTAGTACTTATGACATCTGTATAAATTAAAACCTTGTACCCTTTAAAGGAAATTGCTTTAACAGATAAACGTGAAATTTGACACAGTACAAGTTGACGTGAACATTTAGTAAACCTATATTTTTTTTGATATTTACTCGAATTTAGACCAATAAAATTTATATACAAACTTAAACAAAATAAGCATGCCTAACTCTTCTAGCCATTTAGTGTAGTTGTTATCCTTAGAGGCCTTAAACGACTGTGTTAGTTACTGTTATTTCGAGTATTGAGCTTGGTAAATAAATTATAGAAACAGTTTATTTTTCTATTTAATAAGAAAGCTTTATTGAGAGAGAATAAACAAACTTTACTGTGTGTAATTACGTGCACGGAGAGATTTCCCTAAACGACATTTGATACCATTTGATCGGCAATGTCGACTCGGAAATCCGATGAGTCATCTAAGGCGTTAGTCTCGTCGTTAGTCGTCTAGTCGTTATCTAGTTTATTCGTTCCTTTGTATATCATGAAGTGTATAGGTTAGGTATAATAAAAAAATGCTCATCTATGTCAAACGATCTTGTAAAGCTGGCGGTAAGGTCCTAGGTTTGAGGGTACGAGGGGAGTTTTTCTATCGACAGAGTCGTGCTGGAGCCCAGTACACAAAGCTACGATGCTATCCTTTGGAGATCCGGGGGCTTACTTCGTTTTCTTTAGACTTTGGTGCAACTGGAGAATCTCGGGTCCTCCAGTGACTAAAGGTTACAAAAGACGAAAGTAACGATTGTAATTAAAAACCTGTTGCTAAACAAATCATTCAATAATAACAATTATTACTATTTAACAAAACGTCTAGTATACTTTACATAGTCATAAAGATGTTTTTTTTAATTTATTTTAAATTTTTCCACTTCGACACGAATGCAACTTATCTATTCGGAGACGTCGGTACGTCTCTGAAAATTTCCGTAAGATGTTTCCTTCGCCGCCAAACGTGGAAACGTTGAATTTCCTTTAAACGGATATTACAACTTACTTTTATATAAATAATTTCTCTTCAATTTCAAAATGAGAATACTTTTAGAAAATACTTACAGAAATATAGTTGCAGGTAAAATGTAAAAAGTTTAAAAATGTATTTGCTATTAATTTCTTGCAGGCGTTTTAATTCATTAAGGTTATTAGCGTCGATTAATTGTCAATTATCGGAAGGTTTATTGCTGTTTCAATAGATTTAACTAATTAAAATCAAATAAACGTGAAATGTCCAAAGACACTAGCAGTTTAATTACGTTTACAATCAAAAATATTAACATAAATAGCTATAATATGAGGATGGCTAGAACTAAATCTGTTTCAAGCATCTCTCAGACTCAACATAACATTACTTGTTAGTATTCAATTAATTAATTAGTGAATTAAAATCAAACTTAAATATTTAGTCTATAGTTTAATGTCAACTCTAGTCAAGATTGTTATTTGTTAAACTATGCAGTATCAACACAACAAAACAATCGCAAACACAAACTATAAATTCAACTTGTTGGCGCCAAATCAAATTTCAATTTTGAATGGTGCGCATTCCTTCTGGCAAGAGTTCAGGTCTCTTCGCATTCATTGGATTTAAGAGTTAAGAGGGACTGTGGCAATCTACCAAAATATTCAAAGGATAAGCGCTTGGAACGCAGTCAACTGGATAACAATTTAAGTGGCATTTGTTAAGGAATAAAGTAAAAGCTTTTTTTACAGTCCGTCATTTACTCATACTATAACATTGTCAGCATATTCTAGGAAAAAAAAAAGAAAAAATGGAACGCATATCTAACCTCCTTAGACATCCATGGGACATCGCTGCTTGGAAATTACAGTTATCGCTTTCTTCCGACCATCAGCGTCAAAATGGCGAAAATTAAAAAGACACAAAATACCACAGCTTGTAGCCTGTCCAGTGGAATATAGAGGTCTAGTGAGACGTCTACTCGTGATTAGTATAGTCCGATTGATGACTTGAATTTAGTTTTTTTTTTTTTAATCTAGCTGATATCATTTTCATGTCAACGTATTTATAACATACGGTGAAGTTACAAACATCGTAACATATTCGAGTAACGATATGTTGCATATATACGAAACATTTCCTCTCGATATTTCTAAAGAATATACAAAGCCTTGTAAGCAGTCAGATCACGTACAAAGAGGTCATGAAGGATTTGCGACGATATTCCTTAACTAGGTCTTTGTGAATAAACATTTCGTATAAGAATTCTTACGTCGTTTGTATACTTTTCTAGTATTCAAATACACATAGCGAATTAATTTTTAATCTAGATGGTTAAATAAAATACCTTTTTATGACAATAAATAGTGATTTTCATCTGTTCTTATCAGTCCCCGGTCGCATCTAACTTCCTCTTGATTTAGCTTCCGTCATCGTCACTCCCTTCTTAACCACGTCACCTTTTAAGTGTTAAATCCAGCTCTAGGTCTATTGCTATCGTTGTAAAATAACAACCTGATAGGCCTCATTAAATCAAACCTAAATATCAACTCCAACATCTCATTCTCCACAATCGACGATTGAAATTCCTTCTTCAATTTTTTTTTTAAATCGATATTACAAATGAGGTTATGAGCGGTATTGAGAACTTCTTTTATTTTTGAGATTATTTAATCCTTGGTATTTTATGCTTTAATTAGCGTAAAAAACAATTAAAACTATTCGAGCCACGTGATTAAAAACACCTCCGCAGCTCGGTGTCAAAGTGACCGCACGTATTTAGCTTTTAACACGAGATCTGAAAGTGTTAAAGTGAAAAGAGAATTTAAAAAATACACACAACTTTATTTAAGCCTAGCCTAGCCTAAGTACAAAATTTAATACTATATAAATAGGTTATATTTTATTTTATAAATAAGTTGATTATTAGTAAACATTATGTTTACTGAAAATTTATAAGGTTTTAGACTAACTGCAGTGAGATTGGTTAAGTGCTTACAACAACTCT
>JAODUI010000003.1:1192095-1204345 GCA_027563995.1 Papilio gigon
GCGTTCGCGGCCCGTCGCTCACTGAGCCGTTTTATAAGTAGTATAGTGAAATGTCTCACGAAAGTTTTAATAGTTTATCACTCTTCATGTTTAGTGTTGTTGAACAGCAGCTGGCATCGAATATATTACGGTACTCAGATTCGATAAATAAACAATGACTTGGTACAAATTTCTGATACTAAATTATGCTTCCTTAGTGACCACTTAACAATTCTTTGTATCATTGATACAAATAAAAAAAACAGTTAAATTCTTCAGTCTTTGTTGATAAAAAGATTTTCTGTAATATATTGCATTCCTTACGTAAACCTAAAACAGTGAGAGACGCGAAATAATACCAATCCCACTCACCTTGAAGAGCCTTCGACTTCGAAACTAGTCGGTGCCGACATCGGATTAGTGCACGAGAGTTGTTTATATTTAGTTCGTGAACTCAAAAAGCTTCTTTCTAAATGCTTTATCTAAATCAGGCTGGTGTGCAGACATCTGAAGTCCAGTTGTAAAGGTTTTATATTGCTCTTAAAAGTTTGTCCGTACTTTAGAGTGGATGCAACTTTGCCTCCTGCATTAAAACAACTGCCGTACACACCGCGCTGTAATATGTACTCCGTGATGACTTTAACAATGGTAATTAACATCAATTGTAGATTTTTCGGGTATTAATTACTTTGAAAAAAAAAACATTATATTGTGGTTGTCGTTAGATTTAAAACTGAGTTTAAAAATTCAAAAATGACCAAAATATTTTATTTCTTGATGTTAATGACTTTGCTACATAGTATTTTAAATTTCTTTTTCTCCCAATTTATAACTTTAAACTTTCGAGGATTTTACTAATGAAGAATTCGTAAGAAACGAGATTCTTCGCACGATTAGCTTCTTTGTGCTACCAATGTCTCAGCACATGTATGCGCCATGGTTATGAGCTGACTCAAAGTGGTTAATCGCGGTTAGAAACCTGTTTCATACGAACATTTTGTTTACTATTAATGTAACGGTGTGAGTGTAGGACCATTGATACCAGAAGCGGAATCTCTTTTAGAGCGTAAGTTTTTCATTTTATTGTTCTCTGCTCGTAATACTTATTGGCTTTATTTTCTTTAAATCGTTTTCTAAATTAAATAAAGAAGATTTCTTGAAGACGTTCGTTGGATTAAATACGATATGATAAAAAGATTTAAAGTGAAATAAATGTTTGCACTAGATTTATTACAAACTGAATAATTAAACCAACAAGACTTAGAGTCCTTCAAGAAGCGAGCGTACCTCTCTCTCAACGGCAACGGAGCTGTGATTCCTCTAGTATTGCAGGAGTCCATGGGCGTCGATGATCGCTCTTGTGATCTCGCCGCTAGTTTGCCACTTCTTGTATAAAATAAATACGTATTGTGATATGCATGAAAAATTATGAATCGTTCCATAATTAAGGATCCTTTATAGAAAAGAAAAAAACATAATTAGTAGTCCATGATTTTTTCCAGTTTAGGTTTTGCATCTTGTATCAAATTTTATCCAGAACCATAAGCCATTCTAGAGATACCTACTAAGGAAGATCCATCCAAACTTGAATGTTGAATGGATGTTCGTTGCATTTTTATTATTAGTAAGATATTTTGTACTGTCTATATTCTTTGTTAGGCACATAATTGTTTATGCATTCTATTGTCATGTTATTATAATTAATAACAAAAAGAAAAAAAAATCCAACGCTACTCGAAACAAAACCAACACCAACCTTAAACTTTCTAGTATCTAATTTGGAAACTGCGAGTGTCACTATAACAAAAGGGATTTGCTCCGACGCTTCGGGAACAAAACTTTTAAATATGTATGTAGTTTCGAAGCTTTAGTTTAACACGGCTATAAAAGTATGAAGGATATAAAAGAACAATAATCATATTTTAAAACCACATAATCAGCTGACGGATGAATTTTGTTATTACGTGTTTATATTACTGGCTAGCTAAATATGTGTATTGTGGTCAATAAAGATTAAAGTTCTCGTTGAAGGAAAGTTAATAGTGTTTGTCATTTTATTTAACAGTAGAGTATTGATTTAAATATGTTACGATTTCGTTAACCCACTAAAGGAGTAGTTTCATTTTAAAGTATGATAAATTAATGGATCCAAATTTTTAGTCAGTTTGGGTAAAAAAGTGTTTGAGGTAATCTTTGACTGTATATCTTCTCCATCAGCATTATACGTCGAGATAGACGGACTCGGTGTCTACCCTATTATTAGGGTATATCTTGGATTATTCCAATCAACAAGCGTAGCTGTTTAGTCCAATTCTGATGAAACAAATGAGTAAGATTCAGGAAGCATTGAACATACCAGTTTCCTAATTTCTGGAAACCATCCAACAGCACCAAATGCAATTTCAATTTAACACCAACAACCCAAGAAATTGATCCATACATCTTGAAAATTGGATGCGTCGAGCATTCAGGAGTGCACGCGACCATAAATTTCATAGGTGTCACATATCTACGTACGTGTTAGTTTTATTCGTAGACCAGCCGAACTCGGCATGCGTTGCCGACAGCTATTGCAACTTCACCGTATATGTAAATAAAAAACTAAACATGTGATTTATAATAGCATTATATAATGTTACACCGATTCATTATTGTGATAGTCATTCTATGTAACAATGAACTTATCATCATCAGCTCACTATACATCACCACTGAGGAGCTCGGAACACACCCCATATTAAGTGTAACTAGGCTAGTCAATCACGTTGTCATATTGCAGATTGACTTCACACATTTCTGTAAATTTCTACACAGACATGTGAAGACTCCATCGCGATGTTTTCCTCCGCCGTAAGAGCGGGTAAATATAAATGTAAATTGAAAAATACGTGGCGGGCATCGAACGCATGATCTACAGATTACAAGTCAAATGCTTAACCCCTGAGTCACCAACGCAATAAACAATCAAGTATTTTATTATAATTAGGACTGTATCGAATATATAAGTTGTTCGTTATTCTTGGAAGAAGCTATTTTTATTAGCAAATGGTTTTTTACATCAGAGCGAACTCTAATGAAACGAAAGATCTTACGTTTATGTAAATTCTAATTAAAATAACTTTGAACAATTAAAATGGCTCGTTTGGTGTCTTTAATGTCAAGAAAAAATAAAATACATTTTAGTCATCAATTTACAATTGCGATAGAAAGAACTTTATACCAGTATTTTTGTTAATTTGCTAACATTAATTATAACTATTCCTGGTAAACTGAAAAAGGCTTGCGTTAGGAAATGGACTACGACTAGTGGGATCACGGGATTCGAACTTTCGTCTCCTAGATCGACTGTCCGTACCCTTAACCGTTAAGCTATCGGCGTTTCAACAAATAAGTTTTCCTAATAGGAGACAGGAGATATAAGTATACAGTACAAACATAACGATTTAAATATTTTAATTCATAATTCCAAGAAAAATATTAAACTAGCTAGACACATTCAGTTTTTACTGTAAACTACCAACTGGACAAACTGACTGTTCAAACGTGTGCAGACAATACATAATTGTACAGTTCAAATGTTCAGTTAAAATAGAAGTTGTGAATGCGTTACGAAACTTGATAAGTGGCAGTTAAAATAAAAAAAATGAAATGCACTCTAGGAAATTCTAAGTGTCAAGTTACGATCGTCGACAACTTAATTGCACATAATGACGTAGGAGCGAGCATGGTAATTAAGTGAAAGGCGACAGCCTTATTATTGGGTTATTAGTACTCCTTGGTGACTCTATGTTATAATGAAATATTTTAAATCAATTATAACAAGTTAACGTTTACTAAAGTACACGATAGGTTATAGCTTAAGTAACCTTTTTATATTATAAGTAAAATTTGTCATACAAATAATATAATTTTCAATACATTCTTAAACGTTAAACAAATGAAAATTGATTAAACAATTTTAGTAAAATTTCAACAAAAATTAAAAGATTCAAACTTAGGTCGTCTTGATTGGCTGCCGTTGAAAGGAAGTAGGAATGTATTATCCGTCTTAACACATTAACCAAATCAATATCAAATTCAATGGAAATGAGAAATTACATTAAAATGTCAGTAACTGATTGTCAATTGTATCAGTATCAATATACAATTTTTTGTGTTTCAATTGAGTATACAAACAAGTTATTTTTTTCATTTCTATAGAATTAGAAATTGCTGGGGGCCACGGTTTGGGACCAGGAGTGTGGGGCGTCCTCCCCGCAGGTGGACCGACGACTTAGTGCGGTTGGCAGGAAGTCGTTGGATGTGGAAAGCGGAGGACCATATACTGTGAGCATTAGGAAAGACCTAAGTCCAATAGTGTGCACCACGATTGAATTGGACTATAATGTGATGATAACCTTAATGACAGACCGGAAATTTAATTATTACAACAACTATTGTATTAATATATCACATTTCACATACTTAT
The DNA here is from genome assembly GCA_027563995.1 of Papilio gigon. Lineage (NCBI taxonomy): Eukaryota > Metazoa > Arthropoda > Insecta > Lepidoptera > Papilionidae > Papilio > Papilio gigon. The sequence goes on from JAODUI010000003.1 coordinate 1,196,543, forward strand.
AATGTCACTCAGGGAGACAGCAATGACCATTGACGGGTATATAACGGATAACGTCACCACATCACTCCCGACCATAAAGTCCGTAAAACATTCTTCTCGATTCTTCTGCAGTTTGATCTGACATGCTATTTATATCGTACACAACTGTATCCTGTATCGCATTTAAATAATTAATCCACAACAAATTCTGTACAAACGCTTCGTAATGTTCCAACCAATCGGCATAGCTTTTATAAGTTTTATTGTAATCACTGACGAACTTCAGAAACAAATTGCCAGCATCTTTCTCCTCGTATCTTGGCTTTTTAATCACCGCACCGATTTCATTTGCGTAAATTAAAATATTTAACATCACGAATAATATTATTAATGACATTTTATATTTGGATATTATTATTTTTTTTTTTTATTTAAATTTTTTTTTTTTTTAATTTCAATTAATTGGTAAACGACATTAGACACGATACTCTCATTGCAGATACAAGTCTGACAGCATATCCTCCGTTCCTGTCAATAATATTCCTTAACATTACATTCATGGTTGTTTTGTTAATTGGCCTTGCATTGTTCCTCAATCGGAATGCTATTATCGATTTGTCTGCTTATTATAGAAGAATTTATAGTTTATATAAAAATATTTAAATACCCATGGTCATTGATATCGACTTTCTTATATTATGATTCATTTAAAAACATCATAATATTATTATAACCGTTTGATATGACGGATCTACCTCCGGTTGTCCTGTCAACACTCTATCCATACAAACATCTATACATTTACATTATGCGTAAACTTTTAACTTTGTTATGTATGATCTCAGACAACACGGCACAGATTTTAATAATTCTTTTTGTTGAAACAAGGTCAACACTTACGTTGGATTTTAATGTATATATCACGCTGTTAAACTTAGAGGTGAGTCAATTGATATAAAAAAAACTATCATTGGAGAATTAGGAGTTTAAAGTCGCACGGCACAAGCTAGTTTGCTATATGTATAAAAAGTATTGTTTAGACGTCTGTCCTTTATAAAGTATAGAGGTCGCTAATTACATACCATATTTTGATGATATATTAAAAGAATATATGAGAGATGTACACCCTTAAATGTACATAATTATAAGAAATTTTTGGCTTTGGTTACAAGTATTTTCAGTTAAAATGTTGAATGTTTAATATTGTTTAAACCATAACTATATTTCAAATTCATCAAGCGTTTAGCGATTATCAAAATGCCATTAATAATTTTAAAATTACGTATCAACACGTCGGATTTCAGTCGGTGCTGTTATCGAAAGCAATTAACCAATAATCAAGCAATTCATTATTCACGGACGAAACGTAATCGAGTAATGATTGTACGTGGTTTGGTATATCTTTGTAGCTATTAAAATATACAATAAAACACAAATTCGTATATGTTAAGCTGTTCTTAAAAACTAAGTTAAAAACAATATGTGTTAGATTTATTTCCTTAACAAAGTACTTTAAATTCAATTCTTACCTACTTATTTTTAAGTAGGTAAATTCGTTTTAAAATGACAAACAGAAACGCTTATTATTTCAATATAGAATTTCAATTTATACAAAAATCATTTTCTAAATGTAAAAATTTATTAACTTACTAATATTTCTTTTACTAAGTTATAGACTAGTGCTTGGATATGGTTTATATGATGTGAGTTCCGGGATCTCCGAGGAACCGCACTCGAGGGAGACCAAAGTACGTCAAACCCTACATAACCATCTCTTACCTCCAGAAGGCAGGGTATCTTTCTATGATTTCCCCCCCATCAACAAATAAAAGACGTAGTTTACGACAACAGTCAATGGACTTGAACCCCGATCGTTTGTAATATGGCGTATCAAAATTATAAATGGTCGTTGGCAAGATTCAATCTAAGATTCCATTTTTCGTGACAAGTTAATCATGAAATAATAGATAAGGGTAGACAGTTGATATAATAATGTACTTTGTTACATAAACAAGATGATTGCGATTATCTCAACTCGAATGATTTTCTAATTTATCTTCAAAGGTATATTGTATAGAAGAGATTAATTTTAGTCAATTTTGTTGGAGACATATTGTTAAAGAATTACTCTGCCTTCTATATAACTTGTACAAATAACAGTATGGGTCAATAACAAATAATTAACAAACAAAAATCGAGTATTTTTTTTGTAAAAATATCAGCAGTTATTAATTTATCAATATTTCTTTTACCAATCCAACTAAGCTTGTGCCTATATGGTTTATAACAGTAGTCGAATGGCGTGATTCGAATTCTCGGCCACTTATTAGGAATTCCATACTCTTAACCATTAGGCTATTGGCGCTTCATCATCATCACCATCAGCCCTTATCTGCCCACTGTCGGACATAGGCCTTGCCCAATGCCTTCCATAGTATGCGGTCCTCTACTTTCCGCATCCAACGACTTCCCGCTGCCCGCACCAAGTCGTCGGTCCACCTGTAGAGAGGACGACCAACAATCCTGGTCTCCAACCGTAGCTTCCACTCCACTATTGGCGCTTAATATTATAATATTATTATTTCTCTTATGTTTGTGTTAAAAATATTTATTTATACAGTTGATTTAGACATTGATTCACTTCATAATTATCGTGGTATTATAAGGACGTTGAGTAATTATAGGTTATTATAGTTTGTCATTTGTTTCTACTTTCTCTTACACACTGCAGTGTAGGCCCAGTGTCGTCGTTATTTTAGTTATTAAGCATAAAACGATATTAACTGAGATTTGGAAAAATAATATAATTCGTAACTCAAAACTACACACATTTATTTTTATGTGGAGTTAAAACACATGTGTCTATTTAAAAAAAATATAGGCACCTCAACTGTACAGTTTGCAGATTTGCCTGAACACATAAGTTACAACGATATAGTTCGACTTTTCAGTTAAACTGAAGAGGTGCAGGCTTAAGTTGGAACACCGCGAATGGACACGTTGGTACTACGTGCCCTCTAAACAAAGTTAGTATCTATTAACGTTGTCGCTTTTAGATACGATAAAATCATCATCATCATCTGCCCACTGTTTTTTTTTTTAGGGGGCAAACGAGCGGCGGAATCACAAGAGCGATCATCGACGCCCATACATAGGCGTTTCCCAATGCCTTCCACAGTATGCGGAAACGATAAAATATTTAAAAAAAAAATACGCAACACACAATGACATATTAAAAGTTGTTTTCATTTCGATGTATTTTTTATACGTATATGTAGTAGTGCAGACGTGAAGCCTTCGATATCTGTACGCTGGCTGTGTGACACAGGCTTGTTCGGTGACAGCGTATAGTGTCAGAAATATATTGCCCCTCTCACAAGTTCGATAAGTCACGGAGCAATGATTTATGTAAGTTGTACAACTTGGCTCGTGTAGAGGACACATCAATTTTTTATAGGTTTGTATTAAAAGGTATATTCATATAAATCACTTATCGATATATTTATTAAGAAAGAAATAGTTTCATAAAATATGAACTGATATGATACAGTTAACGCATTAGTTTTTTATCTCTTTAATATGTAATAAAAGTCCTTATGTAAGCTCTTAAATAGACAGTAAGTAAAGAACATTGAAACGGTAAAAACAATACTAATTTTCACAGATTTAACAAGCTGTAAATTTTCCCTGTTAATGACTAAAATATGAGAATATTATAATTAGAATGTTTTAAATTATTTCAACAATGTTTACCTTTATTTTAAAATTAATCTATAAATAAATAGAAACATAATGCAACTGTGATAAACTTTATTTTCAGGTGACATTTTTCTACACGACGACCTTATCGTTGGGGAATTTCATTTATCAAGGAGGCTCGTACGGCGAGCGCTCAGTCGATTCAACGAGCCATTTAACTGAAGTAGCCTTTCAAAATGGAGCTTGGACGGTACGTTACGTTAGTCCAGTTAGTTCCAATAGATTGGTTACCTCCATTTGCTGTAACTATGTCGTAGATGGCTTTTTTAAAGGGAATCTAACTCCACCATGAAATATTATTTGCAAAGCCTTGTACAATCCTTTTTTCTGCTTTATTATAACTTCTAAACTTCGAGGAAATTTTACAGTATTCAGTTATCTTAATTTTTTTAATTAGTTTTTGACTTAAAGATTCAATAGAACAAATATTGAACAAAAATATGCATGCTGTCTTTAGTCTTCCGCATTCAACGACTTCCCGCCGTGGTCACAAAGTGGTAGGTCCACATAGAGGAAAGGCGCCCCATATTGTAGATGACAAACTATGTTTAGGAGGATGAGGACATGCTATGTCCAACAGTGGGCATACGAAGGCTGATGATGGTGAAAGATGTAGAATATTTCAGACTAAACATTCTTATTCCTATCCAAAGAATTAATGTAAAAAGTAAGTAAACATAAAAAGGATCTTTAATTTATTTAATATTTGAACTATCCATCATAGAAATTGTTGAAAAAGTTTTATTGTAATTCTTATAAAAGATCAAGTCGACAAAGTATACACTAGAGACCCTTTGTTAATAGAAGTCTTCGTAGTGACAAATTGTTAGTTTTAATTACAAGAATCTCTCTTGTCTTTATTCTTTTCAAACTAATTTGTCTCAACTCTAACATCTTTCAAGATCTACATTCTTTATAAAATGTCTTGTAAAACTGTTAGCAATATCTAATGGTATCAACCAATAAACTATTAATAAAAACGGCTTAACTCACGCGTAGATCGGTGTAGTTACCGACTAGTTTGGGGCCCGTCGGGGGTTTTCATCTGGGTGAGTGAACTACAGATCTGTTCTCGCGGTCGCGGCGCGCCTGGCACTAACTCCACTGGAAGAAACTAGTCGGTACCTACACCGATCTACACGTGAGTGAAGCCGTTTTTATTAATAGTTTAGTGAAATGTCTCACTAAAGTTTTAATAGTTTAATGATATCCAACAATATAATTTATTTCACGTACCCATAAAGAAACTGTCTAAAGTATTTATTATTTATGACTTAACCATTTCCGAGATATTGGAATAGAAAATTACGCGTTTCACAAAAAAAACATATCGTATTTTATGTAAGAGAAAGGGGAAAATGACTGTCAGGAACACCGAAGTGATCATCGACTTATGCCTGGCGAACATTAGAACATCACTACTATACTAACGCCATCTATATTCAATTAGGTCACACTATCTTAGACAATTACGCCATCTAGTGTATCTTTTTTTATTTAAAAAGTTTTATATGTGACAGAAAAAGACTTTAATATATGTATTGCGTGTTATTTTACATTGCGGTAAAATTGTACTGCTCATATCAAAGAGTGCTTACAGCAGTAGGTACATTGCGAGAATCGATTCATAACCTCATTACATGCTCAAGGGAGCACCTCTCTAGCAGATTCTATTACAGCCGTAAAATGATATTTTCCTCTAAAATACGTTTGGGTAATATTTCTCTTATAACGTTTTCTCAGTAACATCTGTAATACACAACCGAACATACATTTTTTTTTCTCAATTATCCACATATCTAACTTTATGATTGATATACTGTAGTCGGCATGATTTATTGGTTTCTAAAAATAGCGTTTAGCGTTGAATAAATGAGAAATAAGGAGTATGAGTGGCCAGTTATCCCTGGCTTTCAAGTTAAGTAACTTCACCGTTTGCCCTTTAGCTTCCTGAAAAGTAAACTTTTATTTCCATTGCCTTCAGCACGTCACCGAACTATTGAATGCGTTGGAATTAAAGCTTGTGAGATTTGTTTACTGTTTTCCCCTCTTTTCTATTTACGATTCGAATGCGAGCCGCACAAAGGGTTGCGTTGTTGATACTGAGCGCATCCATGCGGGGTATACTCATAGCTACGGGCTACGACGTAGTTATGAGCTACGCCGTAGTGGCTATGGAGCTTTGTCTCCACCACAAATGACACCGACATGGGAAGATTAAACTTTTGTAACATTGACTTGGCACGGATAAAATTCTGTTTACTTTCCTGTTCTTTCATTCGTCCACTAACTATTCACCCTGAATTCGCCCGCGCAAAACAAAAATAAAACCAAAGCTTTATTTAATTGCAACGGTTTTGAGTATATGAAAAAAAAAACATGTTTTATCCCAAGGGGATCGAAATATACGCATTTAGCTAGTAAAAAAATGTGTCAACTTGGTCAAACCTTCACACGTGAAGAGATGGAACAATGTCACTAATTCTTTTTATTTTGTTTAGGTAGAACATTCTTACGAGAAAAAAGGCAAGTTTAAGAGCAACATTGGAAAATACGAAACAATTGAATCCAAAATGTATAATTAAAACAGGACAACGTCGGGCGGGTCAGTTAGTAATTTATATTAAAAGTAAGACGTCCAATTATTTAATTTCGCTGGATAAAGTTTGCCTATCACTTAAATAAACACCATTTAATTCGATATTAATTCTCAGCCAGATATTTTTAAACGTTCGAGTATAGTTTTAATTCTATAATTCTTTGTTGGTTAAAATAAAGTCAATGTTTTTTCCCTCCAGATGCAATTAAAAAATAATTAATCTTCTCTCAAAGAAAACCATTAGTACATTAGCTTTAAAGTATTAAAAACTAAACTGTCTTTGTGTCAAGAAACTGGAACTGTTTTTTGAACTTCAAAGGAGTGTTGTATACACAACCGTCCTTTGTTACTTAAGAACTCAAGCGTCTATTCAATTCAAGTTATAGCATTGTAGGAGAAAATATGTTTCACTTTTTTAAATTAAAAATATTACGAACTGTTCTCGTGCAGCTTACCCGCATGGAATTCTTGCATTAAAATTTATACAATTTACTCAATCCCTCAAGTTAATAGCATGACAATATATCCTAAAACCTGCCATAAGCGTGGTGCTTTTTTCTACAAAAAGCATTATTCAAATCTGTATCGTGGTGTCTGAGATCATAAATAACAAAGTTAGTAGTTAGTTTTTGAATGTTCGTTCATTGTGCGCACCGCAAAGGAGTGGAATAAGTTGGAGCGTCAGTGTGTTGGTATTTAAAAAAAGTTTGTGTTTCCGTTCAAGTACGATTTGAGGGTCTTCAAGAGAAGAGTGAATAGGCACTTACTAAACTAGCACGTACCATATTACGAACACATCATCACTTGGCATCGGCTGGGATCGTGGTCAAGCGTTAGTTTAAAATTCATAAAAAAGTGAGTACTACGCTCTTTTCTTCCGATTTTATTTTACAATAGATTGTATTTGTTGTGTAAAAATTTTAGTTTCAGTCATAAAATACTATTGAATGTTAAAGATTTATTTATGACAAAATGTTTGTTTTACAAATGTTGTTAATAATTAATGCGAACACAGATTATGATCGATGTGGGTGAGTTCTACACTATAGAGGAATTAATTAAAATGCGTTAATCTCATTAGTTGAAATGTGTTGAGGCATGTAATTAAAATCATTGATAAACATTGTTTGTACTTTGTATTATTTGCTTATTTCATGATTACAAAAGTATTATGTACATTGACAGAATACAAGGAGAAACCCGACTATAAAACAAGTAATAAAAAAAACGAAAAGCTCGCATTATTCTTTGAGATATGACTAAAATCTACTATCATCAACCTATCCTTTTCCTTTTGTAGTGTCGGCACAATTTGTACTATTCTATTCAACTACCAGCCGTCGTGTCTGAACTCACACATTTCTTATTCATATCCTCTTACACACAATTGGCACACATTGCCAACCAGCAAGCCGCCGACGACTTCGCGCGCGCGGAATATAAAAGAAAAGTTTATTAGTATGTGT
>JAODUI010000003.1:1210423-1235703 GCA_027563995.1 Papilio gigon
GAAGAAATTCAAAGATATGTGTGAAGTCAACCAACACGCACTGGACCAGCGTGGTTGACTATGGCCTAGTCACCCCTAACAATAGGATAGGCTCTGAGCCTTTAGTGGGGACATCTAGTTAGCTGATGATGATAATTATGATGACCTTATCATATATCAGCCAGAATTAGCTATTTAGGTAATCATCGAAACTAGTATAAAGGATAATATCCCTACAATCTTTTAGAGTTGAATAAAAAATAAGTCGGATACTTACTGCAAAAGAATATTGCGAAATTCAAATTTACGGTACAAACTACAGTGCAACTGTACCAAACATGTATTAAGATTATACGTTGTTACATTTCATCTATTGTTTGTATCATTTTAAAAACATTTTTTTATAAGAGAAGGGGGCAAATGACCGGCGAGATCACAAGAGCGATCATCGGCGCCAATGGACACCTGCAACACTAGAGAATCCACAGGTGCGGTGCCGGCCTTTGAGATAGAGGTACGCTTGCTTCTTGAAGGACCCTAAGTCGTATTGGTTTTGAAATATCGCCATAACGAATACTTCAACGGATTATAGTAAAATTTTATGTTTTTATTATGATTAAAAATAGATAGATTACAAATTGGAATGGGGTATAGACTTGTGATAATTTTTTATTATCCGGCGACAGCTGCTGTCATTTAAGAGAACTTAAAAATCAAACACAACGCTCTAGGCCATTTCTTTATTCACTTGTTAAATTATATGCTTGACAATATTTTTACACAATCTAATTATTTAAATAAGATAATATAAAACAATCATGGATATATGTGGAGAGATGATCACATGAATAAGTAAGGAATAAGATTGTGGATGGTAACAAAGGTAGTGGAAAACCGAAGATGATGATGGATTGGGTGAAAGTGGATACGTAAGAAGGGTGTGAATTCAGATATGACATTGACATGTAGGAAAAAGCACAGTTTGATGGTGGAAAAATATTGAAAGTAAGTGCAAATAGTATTTACAATTAGGCCTGATCAATTCAATACATTTTCAGCAATACATGATGAGTTTTTAACACGTTCGCTGCGAAACGAGGCCTAAAACATCTCTAATGCAACTTCCCTGTGGTTCGGCAAGGAACAATGTGTACTTCTCTGTGGTGCGAAAGGCATGACTTTGTTAAAGAATACGGGGCCTAATGGACCGCGTGTAGCACTAAGGTCTTGTCACCGTGCGGGTCGATAACACCTCGTACCGCAGGGACGGAAAGTACCCAATAATCGGTGCCGCAGCGAACGTGTAACCAATACAATTGAAACTTAGGTTTGTAGGAAACATTTTCAGTATTCGATAAAATACAGTTCTTTTCCCAATACGTCTTAAATGTACAGTTCAGGTGATTAAAACTGTACGTATGCAACTATTTGATTTCATACAATCTTATATTTTATCTATTTATTAACAGAAGTTGTTTACATAAAAATAAATACTGATTTTACATAACACGAGATACTGTTCAAATAATGTAATTTATGAATATATAATTAAAACGTATATACGATATTTATTTACATAGAACCAACAATTTACATGCAATATTACTTTTCATGACATTAATTATTGACATATTTTATGTCTTAAATACTTTTGTATAACAATAATTTCAATTTGAATAGTTCGGTTATATTTTTAGGGGCATTTTAACCAGTCATGGTAACAGTAATGTGTCAGGTAAACTGGTCACTCCTACGACTTGACTAGAGCACTGTTTGTGAGCTTGACCCGCCTTCGGCACTAAAACCAGTTGTTCGAGATCACCCTGAGAATAAAAAAAAATATTTAATTTGGTATTTAAAGTAAAATAATGTTGTCTTGACATTTTTGCGTATAGTCGAATTCAATAGAAATGTGAAACAATCATAACAATTTTATGTTTACGTCGCTGTAAGCACAGACTTTAAATTAATCCATAGATAAAAAATGGCATTGTCAGTCAGTGACATGTATCTATACTTTCTCATTTCTATTGAATTCGACTTCTTATAAACTATCTTTGTAAAAAGTATAAATATCAAATTGTACTAGCCAGTACTTCTTAAAAAAAAACACAAGAAGAAAAAAATGACGACCTAATTCCTTAGAGTCGTTTAATTCTACTATTTAAGTAATTATAAAACAGTTGTATGCTGCAATATATCTCTAAGAACCATTCAGTACGCGACTCAGTAGACATTAAGCTTTATTCCGAAAAGTCCTTTGAATATTGATAGCATTATTTTTTCAAATAAAAACGCGCTCGTTTATGACGCATTAAACCTAAGTATTTAATAGGGTTATTTCGAGGATTACATCAAACGATGCCGCTACGCGAACGTCCATATGAAAATGTAAAGATTGGTTTTCACTGCGTAATGACTACGAACAAATACATATCGATGCGCATGAAGCGTATACAGTATTAGATACCAGTAATTATAACCTATTTAAAATCGTATCATTATTGTTTTTCCAAAGATAAGATGCAAAGTAACTTATATAAACATCTTAGAGTGTCAACATCGATAGCGTTAGTAATTTTCGATAAAAAATTGCCACAAGAAGCGTAGCTAATGATCGCCAGCTGACAAACTGAGTACCATAGAAATCTACCCTCGGAGTCGACCCCGGTAGTGTGCTTTGTGTAAAAGCAAACCTTTTATATCGCAATGATAATTTTGTATACATGAATTACCAAATGTTTCTGTTTGTGGTATGAATTCATTAATTCATTGCTTATGTCAGTAGAAATATGTTTACATATAGAAACACATTTCATTTACATACACTAATACTTATACGGTTGAGTACTAAAATGATTGTCAAACTAGCTGACGCCGCGAACTCTGTTTCGCCTTAAAGGCAATAAATAAACAGATTTTTGAATTTGTTAGGAAATACAAAAAAGAAAACATTTCCTCCTCTAAAAAAACGTTTGTATGGGAAATGGAAAAGCGCTATTTTAAAACTTTCACGGGTGTTTTTCTAATTTTTCTCACCTTTTAAACCTCCCCTAGACCTCCACGAACATTCCAAGACCAAGATAAGTTAAATCTGTTCAGCCACTGTCGAGTTTTAGCGAGACTAACGAACGGCAATTATTTTTTCTATATATGGATATTTCGCTACTTTCGTGCCGTTTACAATCTGACAGATGTCAATTTAATACGAATTTGGAGAAGTGTGGCTTTAAAAACCGTTACATAATATTAATATCGTTTCAGTATTCGGCCAACAGACAAAGGTATAACAAATGAAATTTTTATTTACGAAATAACATTCAAAAATAAATTAAACCACTATTGTATAAAAAAAATATTGGAAACATATTTCTTTTTAAATCTATCTTCATAATATCATGTGCTCTGATAAGAATTTTATATTTGAAATATTAAAATTACTTCAAGGGTAATGAAATTTTTACCAAATTCCAAAAACACGAAAAACAAGCAAGTCGATACTTGAACAGATTGTTGGCAGTCTTTGTTGATATACGAGGTCCCTTCTCGTGCACGGCTTGTGATTTTATTTAATAAAGCTTCTACTCACCGAGAAAAGATAGCCAATAATGAGATCGGCGTCGGTCGGCGTGTCCAGGGCATCCTTTTCAAGGACATCTGTCCTCAGCCAACGGCAGTCGACGTAAACACGGACCGTATTGTCGTCGTGGACGCTGATAAAAAAACAGATTGATTTAAAAACTTTATACTTTCATTTGGAAGCAAAATTAACTTTGAACATAATAGAATTACATTTTAAGGCCTTTTCGCTATCTAGTACGTTATGATACTTTTTCGATTCAGGCTCGATATGAACTTTGATATTAGTAATGTCAACTACAACTTTATCTTTTAAATTTATTTTGGGAATTTAATTCAAACCAATTCAATTATAATACAACATTGTCACTCTCATGAATATTGTTTTCATGTAATTGAATCAAATCAAATTAATTTCATAAAGAGAATGCTCTACGACAAAGGCCTAACCGACATTTTTTTCTACTCGCTTATCGGACAATTTCCTGTCCTAAATACATCCTTAGGGATTCACTGCCAGTACCTGATAAGCTTACTCCAAAAAATATTAAAGAAAAGACTGTAGATGACGTTTATGAAATATGTTTAACGCGTTCTGTTTTACTAAAATGTTCATGTATAAAAGTGACAAGCATATATTAAACATACTATATGATTCATTAGTAAGGATATATTACCTTATAGCTATGTGATGCCAACGAAAATCATACAATGGCACCGCGAGGTATATAGAGCGTGAGAGGCCGGCCCCTGCGTGGACTAATCTGGCAGCGCCGCGCCCCGCGAGCTCGAGTGACAGGAAGGAGCCGGTCCGCCGCCGGGACCGCAACGAGAATAGTGTGCCTTGACCGTAACCAGCGCTCTAGAATTAAAGAAAAATCTAAGGTTTGGTAGAAAGCAAAGGAGTCAGCGACACTGATACTAACAGTGCTAATGATGATCGATCCGCAATAATAAATTCGGGTAGATGAGAAAAAGAATTGATGAATGAAAATGAGTTATTGAATACTTCATTCAATAAACTAAAACTCAGCTATATTTTCTACTACGTAACTATACTCTGTAAAACTTTAAGTGTCCGAGTTCACATCTACAAATTGTTTTTAACAAGTCATTGTAAGAACTCACTCGTGTAAGCTGGTAGAAGTTTTAAATAAAAATAGCATCGTTATCTCAATTTTTTCAATAATTACATTAAAGAAAAATACTCACCTCTGGTCTTAATCTCAGTGAAACAAATAATGTGAATTCCGAAGGAAAGGTCCTTCCAGCGGCAAAGAGTTCTGAAGATGCTATCCATATGTATGAATTTGGTCGCAGACTGAATGCGTGAGGCCGGTCCGGAACTGGGCCCCAGCGAGCTTGTGTAGGGTGGAAGTTCCGTCTAGCGTCAGGTGCTAGAGGATTTATTGTTTCTACAATTTAATCAAGGATATTAAAATGTGTCTTTCAAATTTTGTAATTGTAACTCTGCCTTCTTTATTACCAGCATGAATCTGTCTAAATTTAAATATCGTAATATAGTTACATATTTTCATTGGAAATGTCAAGCTTATCAGAACTACAAATCTCTTGGTGCCTTGAAACAATTTTGGTTACGACACATGAATTCAAATTTGACCCTCGACATTTCCTTAGGCCGCGATATGATTTTAATCCCTCCGTAACTTCCTATGTATTTGTTATCTTGTTTTTAAGGAAAATTACAATCGAGAATCCTAACCTTTGTTTTGGAAGTTTTCGTATTTCATAATACACAAAATTATTTTAATAGCTTGTATAGAAGTTGACTTAGAACAACAATGTTGATACGGAAAAAAGTAAATTGTCGAAATTTCTTCGAAATAATTGAATTAAAAGTAATATTAAAAGCATTGTAACAAAAGATATTATTTATACCTGTACAGTCAAAAGAGTTACATGAACGCCCTTGTTCACCAAAGCCTTCGCATAATGCTTTAGAACAATATCTTCTTCTGATTTGTTTTCCTCCTCCGCAGGTTTTACTGCACACGCCCCATTCTCCCCAGCCCGCCCAACCTGTTTATCAAAAGGATTACCTTCATATAAATTTGTATTTACAACAATTACTTCCTTAACTTCTCACTTTGATTTATCATTTAATATTGTTCTACGGATAATTGTCAAATTAAAATCTTCAAATAGTTTAAATTCCTCCAAAATGCATTTCCTTTTAATCAATAACATCGATATTTGATAACTGCTCTATGCCTATACGTACTGCTACTTTACAGTTTATTTTAATGGCGTATTTGTCAATAAAAAAGAACAAACCAACAGCATTCCAGATAGCAATATCGACGCCCAAACTCCAAGGTACCGCTGCTGAGGTAGCCTCCAGCCACGGTCCGTCAGCCGGCGTCGTTTCTAAATCTTCAGCCGGGTCACTGATCCTCGCGAAAATAATGAACTCACTTTGTGATGCGGCCATACTCCAGTTGAAGCATCCTTCTATTTGTGGACTTACTTTTAGATTCACTTGCCTAAAATGACAATGGAATTTTATACACGGACCAAAAGATCGGGTCAGTATTGTTTGGTAAATTGTTTAACTTTGAATTGAATAATGCCTGTCTATTATAGTTTTTAAAAATTACTTAATTATTTTTGTTCCTTCAGATGACTTACGTTGTTGTTATAACTCTATTGCATTTTTAGTTGTGAAGGTAAAACTAAAAAAATAGCAATGTACACTTCGACTCTCGAGCTATATCCCTAGCGTAGGTAGTAGGTCTTTTTATTCATAGAAGAGTCCAAATAATAGACCATTCCAGATTTACAGACTGTGATAAGAACTAAGTATAAAGTAATGGTTCAAATTATGTAATTGCGTAATATTAAGCTTCAGTACAGTATTAGCCGTTACGTAAGACGAGTGGGGTGACAAGGCTGCTAAGCATTCGTATTGCGCAGCACTTTTGCTAAGAAAATTTAATTACACGGATCGCGATCTCGCCTAGAAGTTTGTTTGTTTAATTGAGTTCTCCGCTAATCTTCAGTTGCTCTCACGAGTTCGAACGAGTGTTAAGTCACAGACAGAGGAGTGCGGACTTCATTATTGGCTCTTAGTGTTAACTCCGGTTATTTTCCTCACGGATATAATAGATAAAGTTATATTTTAAATATTTTATATTTTCGAAAGATGGTTTTAAAAATGGCAACATCAAAAACTCGGTAACTAAAGTTACTTTTGTATAATAGTAACCTTTGATCATTTGATACTAATCTAACACAAAAATTCTACTAATACATATTCATTTTACACATTTTTAACAACTTATTTGCTATCCAGATATTGTGAGCTAAATATCGATGGATCATAAAAAGATATGCGTAAGACGGTAGTCAATTTAAAGATGGTTGATTGAGATGTTTGGAAGCGCACTATGACGTCACCACGTTGTAATAAGGATAGAAATGTATTAATGAATTTCGAGGTTAACTTCTTCAAAACGGAATACAGTTAACGCAAAACGAAACTTACCTGTCAGTTGTATTGTACGGGGATCCGGAGTATTGACTGACAGAAGCCAGCTCCACACCTCCTCTGTATATCGATACAAGTGCTAAATCTAACGTTTTACTCTGAAACAAAAAAGACATTATTATCATCTCCTTATATTCATCACTAGTAGGTGAAATAAATCCATAGATATCTGGTCTATCACGAACAGTCGTTAGTATAAGCAATGAACATTATACATAAATAATTTATGTCAGGATGTCTTCAGGACTGGGTCACGAAGGCGCTATCGAGATAGGTGGAGACTCTTATTGTCTGTGGCCAAGACACACTTCAGGTCGCTGCGTCACTCTAATTAGTTATCAACGTCAATACTTCAATCATCAGTTCACTATATGTCCCCACTGAAGGGCTCTAAGTCTACACTATTATGAGGTGTGATAAGGCTTGTGCAACAGTACTTCAATACAAAATTTTGTTAAAAAAAAAACAATTTTCAAAAATATTGTTAAAAGAGCAAGACATTTCACATATTCTATGTAATAATTAATGATTTTTTTTTATATAAAAACTTCTCAAAGACAAAACCATTAACTCAACAAGAATACTCAAGAGTAAATAAAAAGATTTCATACAAAAATATATCAAATTTAGAATTCGTCTCGTCGCTTATATCAAAGTCAACTTGTACTTCTATCATAACTAAGTACATTATATAAACAAAAATTTATTTATCTATAAATAAATTACACGAGATCCCAGACAACAATAAAATACTATTATTTTTATACAACAAAGAAATTCTCAACAACAATATATTATAAAAGTAATAGATAAGTTATGTAGATTTGTCGTTCAGACGTTATATATCGTCTCAAATAAACAACACGTACATTGTAAACACGTAAAGTTTTAAACATAAGATCATTTAAGTCAAATAAATACAATTAAAGAAAAAAAACTATTTTTAAAACAAGTTTTTCTTATTCAAGTACTCGTCAAGATACATTAAACGAGTCCAAACTTGATGGGGTCGATTTAATTACAAAGTTCCTATGACCGTTTTCAAGCTGCATTAGAAGCCCTATATCATAATGATATTGCATTGTCACACGATTTATACATGCGTGCAAAATTTTAGCTCAATCTGAAACTGGAAAGTGGATCAAAGTTAACTTGCAAAGTTTGATTATAGAGAAGGTGAAGCTTAATAAAAGCTTGTAAAAATAAATTAAACAATGATTACTAACCTACCCTAACTACATTCCTCATTAACCGACTAATCAAGAGTTTTTATTTATAGTAATTAAAAGCTCTGTGAGCTTTTGGTGTTCGTAATAATTTGTATCGTCTATAAAGTAAAGATTAAGATGGTTAAATTTTAGTACCCAATTCGGTTAGAAATAGTTCGATAGCGAAATTGCCTTCAGATATTTTGGGGTTTGAACGATATTTATCTAAGACATGACTAACTAGAGCCGAATCACTTTAAATTGTATAGTAAAACGTTTAGTATTTTTTTTTTAATAGAACATTAGTAGACTTTTGTTAATTTACTAATGACCGTGGTAAGCTTAAAAAGCTTGTGTTATGGTCTACGACAATAGTCGACAATGGCAGGATTCGAACCCATGACCACTTGATCGGTAGTCCGTTAACGAATAGACTTTTAGCGCTTCAAAGTTATTCTTACACTAACGCGAATAAGCGAGAATAGAATGATCTTGAGTTCGAATCCCTCCATTCTACTATAATAAACTCATACCTAGTGCTTAGTTGTAATGTTACAAGATATATAGACCTAGATTTTGTAAGTAAGAATTCATATAAAATCGAATTAAATTAGCGTTTGTATACAAATATAATATTTTATGTAACACATAACTTAGACGGACGTTGTCGAGTTAAGGGCGCGGAAAATCCTTTTCAATCTGGGCACACAACACTCATCAAAGAAATCCATTATATAAATTCATAGTAGAGAACATTTTGGGAATCCATTAGTACTGAATTACTATCGTTAATGTTCGCTTTTGAGATTATGTACGGTAATATCAATATATACTTACTAAAGCGTAGTAATACATACATAATATGTTAAAGACAATGGGCAAGGCCTGTGTCCAGCATTGGGCAGACAAATGCTGATAATGATGATTATAAAGCTGTACAAAAAACATTACTGTACACTTTTTTATAAGAGAACAGATCTGTAACACGAGAGGAACCCCAGACGAAGATCGGCCATTGAGAATTTCTGCTAGACTTACAGAATATGTAAAGTGAAATCTGTAACATTAGTAAATTACTGCTTATTCAATAAAAAAAACAGTATTGTCTTTTGTTTTTCCAACCTCCGGGAGGTTCCCAATTCGTCTATGTTTTGTTTCTGTAAGAAAGTGACAGTATATGTTGTATGATACAGCGAAATATACTGTTAACTGTACACAGTGGAAATAGACGAAAACTAATTAATTACATTTTAGCTGAAATCATTACCCAACATTAATATTATTTTTTAAATTTCGTAACTACTTTTTTTAATTAAAAGTAATATTAAAAACGGTCAAACATTGTATTCCATCAAACTGAAGCGTCGATCGGTAGCACTTTTTTTTAATTCTGCAAATTTGATTGTGTGCGGAATAATAATCAGTTCTCATCGGGAATAATTTAATGCCGGACGGAATAACGAACACTGATTGCATTTGCATTTAATTTGAGTGTAAAATAAAATTTGTTTTCATAACACATTTCGCCGTGACGTCATAATTCGTCTCGTTTATCAACGTATTACGTTCATTATTGGCTTTGTGCCGCGATTTTGATATTTACTTTATTGGCTGACGTAGATTCGAATAAATAATTGGACAGTATATATACCGTATAGCGTATATACCGTAATAGCTGTTATATCATAACACGCGGTTAAATTTGACTTACCAGTTATTTGGAATTTTAAATTAACTTAATAATCGAACATGAACCAAATTGGAGAAGCTATTTGCTTTTAAAGGCAATGTTAAATCTAACGCAAGACTCATTAAAGCTTCCCAACACTACATGGTCACTAAAGCTGCGTAAAGACGTCAAAAATCTAAATACAGTTTGTTATACCTTTTACGTTTCATCAATTTAAAGCACTAATAGCCTAACGGTTAAGAATGCGGACTACCTTTATAGCGTTCGTGGGTTCGAATCCCACCATTCGACTGTTGTGCACCATTTAGATAAGCTCAATCTTTTCCAAGTTTACATATAATGGTTACAAAAAAAATGTACTAATATTTTAAATAAAAAAAAGAATATACTAATGTTACTTATAAACTAGCATTAAAATCAGTTGTGTGTTTAACAGAGTTTACTACGGGAGTTAGCTCTGATTAGATTATTAAAATTATACTACGTGTAATGAGCCCCCGATGGCATCGAATCTAGTCAATACCGATACCAATCTACACGTGAGTTAAACCATTTTATAAGTAATATCATAAACTAACCTGAAAATGTGCCTGTATAACGACCGCCCTGAAAACAATGGAAGCGTCATCAACTCTCGTCTCCAGAGGCTTCTCAGCAAACTTCGGACATTGGCTGTCACAAACTATACTCTGACACAAGCATAGAACAACGACCAACAGAAGCCTGTTACAAAGTCCGCCCTTTATCCGAGCCATTTTATATTTCATTTCTTCCACAGCCTCTTATACTTTCCAAAGTATCGTCCATTTCACAGCACACACTTTTAGTTTTCTTTTTCTCTGACGTTTTCTCTTTTGCATTGTTTGTCTGCAACAAATGAAAATCATTTTACATTAATTTAAACAGTAAATTGCATTTCCAGTAGGGGGCACTCAAAGGCAGATGATGAAATTTACCAGTAATGTATGTTTTGTATGGGAGACCTAGTCCCGCTTTGATTCTCTGCGCCAGCGAGGTAAGCAACTAAATGTACCAATGGAGTTGTAAATTTTGTAGTTTTTTTTTTTATTTGTAAATTTCCTTAGAAATTGTGTTTCGGGCAAAGTTATTCCTGGTGGCATAGTTGGTTAGTTTTACGGTACATTAGGTGTTTAAATTGATACAAAACTATATAAAAATACTGTTGGAACATTTAACAATACTTTTTTTAATTCACTTATCACATCCGCAATTTTTTAACTTACTTTATCGTGTTATTCCAACACCAAATAGTAAGTTCATCAAGTTACTGTTACATAAAACATCTAACTTAGGAATACGTCGAGCTTAGGGACGCCACCTCGGAGTGGAACTGAATTCATTGGGTTCATGTAAACTATGGATGTACCATTTGTCTTTGAATAATAACAAATGGGGATCAAGTACTGGGACACTTTTTCAACCAGCAAAGGTTTGATAAGTCAGTGGTAGTTTATTTAGCTTTCACTCGGGTATACGTTCGTTGTAAATTTGGCAACCCTAGTTGAGTTCTTAAGCTTTAAAGTGTCTCCTCTCTCGTATTCTCGCGCTTTAGATAAGGGAAGGCTTTGTACACACTAACACTAACTAATGTGACGCTTGCCACTCCCAGTGGTATATTGCGGAATACTTTAAGGACTTTACTCGTGTTTACATCATAATGAAAACGTGTCATATAAACCTTTAAACACATAACAACCAAATAAAATATTTACTTTAGGTAGGTTTTCAATACACGAATTGTTTTAACGTATTTTACCATTTTAGTACATTAACTATTTGTTAAAACCAAACTGAAAAATTTCTTTTGTTACTCATTCACATAAATAACGTCTTAAATCTTTCTTAAGGTTACTATAACCTCAATTTTATAAACATATGTTGATGGGATAGTTTGTTAACTACCATTTGTTTCTATCAAAGTCTTTATTCTCATTTATTTATCCATTTATTGTCAATTATACAATTAGTTAAAATTTGTAAAAAAAAAAAATTCAATCGAATATAAAAAGTTTTTTTCATATGAAGGTAACAAACGTAGCAATTACCTGTTCCGAAATACAAAGCGAACGAAAACGAGACGTGGGGCACCGGAGCCTGGAACAGTTTTTTGAAACTTCGAACCGAAATATGTATAAAAAAAAGATCGACTGGTTGAAACAACCTTCAACTTTTTATGTGTTTGCGGTTATTTTTGAGAAATTCATTAATAGTGATTCTATATTTAAATTAATCTTATAAATTAGTTGCATGGATGTTTGTTAGAAGTTTTCTTCCGGACCACTTCACAGACCTCGATGAAATTTAACAAAAACGTAAAACAGTCGTTTCTTTAACGAACGAACAAAGTACGCACAACTAGTGAAAAATATTTCCGACAAAATTCTAACACTCAGTAGGAATTGAGAACATATGTGGGATTGCATAGGAAATATGGTTAGATGAATCACTTAAAAAAGAGCATTGGAATAGAGTTTGTCCAGTTGTGGACTATGTTGGCTAATGAAATTCTCTTTTCGCTAACAAAAATGTTATTTTTATTTGTTACCATTATACACTAAAACAGTGAGCTGACATTTATTGCAAGTTACATGAAATTCATAATCAAGTCATTCGTTTACGTCGAAATAACTTCATTATCAACCTGCCCTTTTCCCTAAGGAGGGCAGTATGTACACTTCCATACATCTCTGTCAACCATATCTGAATTCACACACTTTCTACACATATCTTCTTTCACGCAATCCGTCCACAACTGCTGTCTTCCTCTACCTTTGTAACCATCCACATTCAACCTTATTACATAGAAATAGGTTATCCAGTCTAAAATCTAACAATTTGAAATATCACAATAGGCAACGATATAATTTGTTAAGCTAGTGATGAAGATAAATGATTCAGACGACAATTGAACAATAGATGGCGTTACCCCCGACATTGGCAATAAAATATAATATTGTTCTCAACTCGTTGATTCAAATTTATTATATGTAAAGTACTTCGGTCGTCGCCTTTGTTTCCGAGGCTGTTGTTAACAAATCAGTCGGAACGTTCGCTGTATTGAAATTTTGGGGATAAATGTCTTTGCTCGTTTCTGCTTTGTGTTGCGGCGATTGTGAATTGCGAATCTGCTAAATTGGACGCTCGAAAACGATGGATTTTACGAGTTGATTTGTATAGCGACAATAACTGAAGTATTTGAGTTTGAGAGAATACGACAAGATTAATCTGTAAATTAAACAACAAACTTAACATTAGAATTTTGAGATACAGAGAACAAGCTAACTGACATAATTATGTCACCCATCGGGCATAAAAGGCACTAAATTGCAATACCTCATTAGTCCTTGTCACGTTTTTTACGATATTTCTTAGCCTAAACGGGTTTTATATATTTTTTGACAGAACTATTAGCGATCACAGTGCCACTCTCTATACGTCAGATATCTCGCTCTTTAGGTACCAAC
The DNA here is from genome assembly GCA_027563995.1 of Papilio gigon. Lineage (NCBI taxonomy): Eukaryota > Metazoa > Arthropoda > Insecta > Lepidoptera > Papilionidae > Papilio > Papilio gigon. The sequence continues at coordinate 1,223,873 of JAODUI010000003.1, forward strand.
TGTTACCCGCCATACAAAAACAGTTAGTTTCAAATAAGTTTTGGGTCACCTTACACCAGTTATGAACTGGTGCGGATAACTAAAAACTCAGACTATTTTTTTGCTTTAAGCACGACCACCGTAAAATATATGAAATGAACAGACCAACTAATAAGATGGTAGAGATCTCTTTGATGTCAGATGAAAAGCTATCTTCTGCTTTTCATATCTCGCTTGTCTCTCCGGATGTACCGTCAGGCATTTCAACATTCACAGTTACAGTCCGACTGAGAATATCATATTTTAAATAAAAATATAAACGTTATAAAAAATTAATGTTATCATATCGGGTAATAACGGATTACAGCAAAAGTTTTTCACCAATCAAAATTAAGTATTGCCATGATAGGGGTCTGCAAAAGTTGAAGTTAATTATAGAACCTTTTACACCATTTACTTGACACATCTTTCATCTTTTTACAGTCTTATCGATATATCAAAGTGTTTGTCACTAATTAAATTTATTATTATTATATATTATGTCAGCTGTACTAATTAAAAGCTTCCTAGCATGAAACCTTGGTATAGATCGAAGCTTAATGTTACTATTGGTTGAGGACGGTGTTGGATTGATGAAAAAAAAGATAGTACTGCGGACTACGCCCATTAGTATTATCTTTTTAATGCTCAATAATATAAAGATAAAAATGAGAGCTAAAATAAATCAAATGAAATCATTGTTTGATTTGATAACGACAATTCCTACAACGACCGACCCATAACCTGACCTTTTCTTGATCGCATGGGAAAACCTTTGAAATTCCAATTTATTCATTTCTGTCCAATCGTGCATATAAAAGCTTCATAAATTGAATCCCAGACGTATTAATAATTATAATTTTACCTTTTTCCTATACCTTTAACAATTATTAATATCCACTAGGAACCTCTAAAAATTATATGTAACAGTTAAATCATATATTCGAAAAAACTAATTTAAAATTTATTGTTTTAATCATTAAAAGGTAACACAAAAAATGGAACTAAAAAAAAAAGAAATAATTTAAACTTCTCTGAAAATCTCCTTTAATTTAATTAAACACAGCAAAACTCGTTTTAATCGCAATATAAAATACAATAAAGTAAAATTTCATTATACCAGAAAACAATGTAGAAATAAAAGTTACAATACAAAAGCTCGAAAGATAAACACATTAAAATGACATACCTAGAAACAAAGTAATCCTTTTTAATTCACAAAGCTCCCCACAATAAATCCACTAAAGTTAATTCTAAACGGTTCACTTTTGAAATTCACGATTTAAGTTTTTAATTCTAAAAGCTCGTGGAAATTCCTCGAATTCCGAACGTGCGTCCACCGCGACGTCTGAACAGGGACTGAGTTCGCACTGGCTGAGTATACGGACGCACATCTATATTATGCCCTCGCTAACGACTGAGAGAAGGAGGTTCGATAAACTCTTTAGAGATAGCACGTTCAAGATTCAACTGTTGATCAAGTTATCCGACAAGCATATCTGACCCAGTCAGACACGTTGCTTTGCGTTTTGTGATCATTCTAACAATGCCTAAAATATAATAATAATTTATCTTCTTTAACAACTCGTGAAGACATAATTAAAAATAATAATTAATTACATGGGATAATCGGATATTGTTTCAGCTTCCATAACATTTTAATTAAAAAAAAATCCCGGAAACTTCCGCTTCTTTCCGAGTGATTTATCATTGCCCTGTTGTGTTACGAGGCGAATATAAAATTTAATTACGCAGCCATCGTCCCTAGAGTAAACGCATTCCTTCGATTTCATACAGTATCTGATTCTCTTTTATAGCTTGACCTGTATATTATTTGTCTACACTATAAAGATGTACTAATACTATACTAACTGTAATGCGGAAGGAGGACCACATGCTATGGAAGGCATTGGGAAAGGCCTATGTCCAGCAGTGGGCAGACAAGGGCTGATGATGATGTTGTTACTATACCATAAGTTTACTGGACTGAATTACAAAATCTTCTGCTACTAATAACCTGATCACTAAGTAACACAGGTTATTTTTGTGTCTTAGTTTTTTTTTTTAATTCGCGACAAATACCTATTTTGTTTGTGTAACACAAAGTAATGTTTTATTCACACTACGTAAGCCGGTGCCAGAAAAATTTGAATAAAATATGAACAAAATAAAAAAAAAGTTAACACGATATTTTTCTGTTGACAGCTTGGTATTTTGCGCCAAACTATACTATTCGTTTTACGAAAGCACATTTATCTTACTTTAAAAAAAATTGTAAAGTAAAATAGTTTTGATATTCATCTTATTTTTCAGACGGTCACAAAGGTTTGGACGGCCGCCAGATCACATAGAACGGTGTTTGTTAAGTCGGAGTGGTTTTAAATTCAATACTTCGCCGCATGAAGATAGTTTGGATTATAGAAGGCAGTAATGTTTGTAGATAAACAAATGTGAAACGTCTTTACACGTTCTGTATGTTACGAAGAAGACTGAAATAAAATGCGACAGAAAAACTGTGAAATTAAAAATGCATACCAATTGTATGAAAGGATATTGTTGGTGACATACAATCTCAAACGCTCGCGGTGTTCCACATAAAAAAATAGCCTTGTCCGCAAATGCTGCCCTTCTCACAATAATAGTAAAAAGTCGTCAACCTGCTCTGACCACTGACCTACTATTTTCTTGAAAACATATTTAAAAACTGCTTCCTAGTGGCTTTGATGTCCGCGTCGTCGACTCAATGCGTACGAAATGTTGAAGCAACTGTAGCTTTTAGGGAGAACACCGCGAACAGACGGGTTGGTACATACATGTTTTATATATAAATAATAAATAAATAAATAAATAAATATATATACATGTTAGGTAACTTCTAATGACTCTCCATACATTGTATGCAACTGTGTAACATACGGTGACTTAATTTAAAATCAGTAGTACTTATATCACTTTATGCGGACGGCGGGAAGTCGTTGTACAGCAAAGGCGAAGATCGCATAGTATGGAAGGCACTGCCTAAGGCCTATGTCCGACAGTCGGCAGACAAAAGTTGGCGATGAAGTCAGTAGTATAACCGTACTATAGTAATTAAAATTCGATATAAAATATTGGTAAAGCAAAATTAAATGTTATGAGTGGAATATTAAAACAAAGGTTTTATAAAACAACAATTGTACGAAATTTCATGTTAACTTTAAAACTTCACGTATAGCCAATATTGACTTTATCTTTCCAACAAAAGTTTCAGCAATGTAACAAATAATTTTACTTACTCCAAACATCAATCAATGTAATTAGTTATCAACAAAGTTAACAAGCAGTTTGGTTACTACCAAAAATATTTCTAATTAAGCTCATTGATTTTCTATAGGTTTTCATCTCAATTCAAAAACACATACGTACATTTTGGTGATCGAATCCGAGACCTGTAAATTACAAGTCAAATGCTTAACCCTTGAGTCATCGCCACTTGCTTAGTCTCGTAACTTGTCCTCAGTACTTGTTTGTAAAATTTTAATAAAATATAATCAGTGGCACCACGCAAGACCACTCAACAACCGTCACACAGTGTAAACAGCCAAGAGATCTAAAGACTCTATTAAACTTTTGTGATTCGAAACTTTTCGCATTACAAGTTTCAAGATGTTTTACCCTCTAAAGTTTAGTACTTTAAAGTAAACATCATTTTGGTTGTCAAAACCATTTACTATGTTTTATTTATTAGTCATAATAAAATTTTGTAAGTTTTAAAAATGAGTTATCTATTCCAAATTTAAACGACGTACGCACAATCTTTTTTTATAAAAGTAGGGGCAAAGGTGCGGTGGTGTCACAAAGGTCGTAGTTTATTTTTTTCTAATAAAACAATCACTAGTCTGTAGTCAATTTTCAAGCAATCCCTCGGCCACTTTTAGTTAAATTTGATATAACCCCAGTACATACAATTCTAGTAAACATGACATTGTATGGAATTAAAATTGTTATCTAACGAGATAAGAAAATACATAAGTCGTATACTATAGTTACGATATAATAATTTTTAGATTATTTTCATAGAGGTATGAAAAGGTTACAAAATCACTATGAAACTTTCTGAAAATTTACTTCATCAGTTGTATCGTCCAAGTGGATGTGAATGGAATGTGTGAAAGGTGACATTATGAAGGGAGACAAGATAGATTGATTTGGAGGTATGAAACCTGGTGCATCTTTCGTGAGTGGGGTGAACAGGGAGATAATGATAAAATTGAGTTTCGAGAAAAAGGTCCAAACCTTTTTTTATAAATTAAAATATTAGAATACTTTTGTTAATTTACATAATAATATTTCTTGTAAACATTTCAGGTAACCTTGAAAGAGCTTGTGTTATAATATGATTTGCGTGAATCGTCCAATGCTTTGAACCCACGACCTCCAGATCTGTAGCCCGTACATTCAACCATTAGGCCGTTGGCGCTACAAACATTATCTGAGAGCCCTCTCAATCGGTTGCCTTTTTAAATGGTTAACCTAGTTACCCTTTGTAAACTTTTCGCTTTTCTTCTAAACTTTTTCTTCGGCGACTGATAAAAAAGTCAACAAACAACTTTTCAGGGTAATGGAATATTTAAGCAATGCTGAAACTTATTTTTATAGGAATAAATTTAACATAACATTAAAATAAAATCTAAAATTCAAGCTATTTTTTTTCTTATGATGTAACCTAAAGCTCCACGTTTCTGTACTAATTTACTGCAAGTTACACTATATTTGCACTAACAGTATTAACCACTAAATTATGAACGTTGAGACCACCCCAGTATCCAAATAAGCGTGAAGGCTTTTATAATTACGCAACTCGAAAATTATTCAAGCTAATATTCTATGTCTGTTGATTGAGATTTTAATTTAAAATGTCTGTAAGTACTTCGACTGAGTAAACTAGGGAAATGGCGAACATAAATTTAAAATTGAATTGATTTACAATGCACTCAAAACTTTCCATTCAAACTGCACAGACAACATTAAAAATACAAGCTTTTAGAATAAAAAGCTCAGACATCTTTGGAAACTTACTTTGCCTTTTACGAGGCAGGATTTATGAAGTGCTATCATCTTTATGTAAAAAAAAAACAACAATAAGTTCTAAACTTGCTTACTTGCGTGCTCGTTTCGTCATCATCAGCATATTAGCCATAAGTCGCCTATTGCTGGGCGTAGGCCTTAAAGATCGCAATGTCGATCGGTTCTCGGCCGCCCTTATCTAGAATAGTCCCACAAACTTGACCAGGTTCATCCATCTTCGGGGTGGCCTACCCACGCCATGTCCGGTATAATTTTTAAGTACGTGTTTTTAAAGATCTTTTAATTTAACGTATTTGTGAGCACGATACAAGAGCGATGTCAATTTTACCTCTCCTCCCGAAAAGAGGTTGAGTTAATTTAGTCTAACAGCGTGTCCTTGTCTAGTCTATTTCTTGATAAGGAAAGGAAACTCCAAGTGGGCTGCGTAATCAACTAATGCAAAGAATATTCACAGGAGAATAAAAAGTGAAGTAATTTTATAAAACTTCTCATTGAAAACTGTACAAACTGCGACTCGGAGACGGATTGAAAGGGAAAAAAAGTGTCTAGTAAAAAATGAAGGTCTTTTCAAATTTTATTAATAAATAAAAATTTAATTTTACAGCCAGTTATTTAATAAAGATATCATTCTATCTACAACCTACACAGTCTCCCAGCACAAAAAAACATCATATCATGAACATAGACTTCTCAGTGCCGAACTACATCATTATTGTCGGAAAGATGAACTGAAGGCGATTTTAACTGTTTAAAATATTCAATATTAAATATCATAAAATCTTTGTTGACGAAGTGATATAAGACTGACTAATTGCGACAAAAGCAAGTTTGCCGTGTAAACCGCTACAATACCCCAAGATCCCATTAAACTTTAACAATTCCTAACTTTCCCCATTAAGACTAGTAACAAATTTCGTCGTCAAATTCGAAGGAATTCTTAATCGTCTACCACGCTCATATTCTTAAAGGTAACGTTAATAAATCAAAATAATGTCGCTTAAATTCTCCTTGGTACATCTTACATCAAGGTTTCCGAACAGTGGGGATGTCCTTTAGCAACTTTGTAAACATGTGAATTGCATTTGAAATGTTAAATTGAAACTTTGTTTAAGAGTACTTAAATCTTATAACAGTTGTTATCATCATAAACATTTTCCCTATGGAGGCTCGGCACAGTATGTACCAATCTCCCATACATCTCTGTCAGTCGTCACATCTGAACTCACACACTTCTTACGCATGCCCACCTTCAAACAATCCATCCACATTTTCATAAGACCGAAAAAACATCGACATTCAATCTCAATTCTATTAAAAATGATTAAGAAAAATACTGTGAAACAGTAAAAAAACGTCTGAAATACTATGAAACATGATTGTGGAAAGGCATTTACATTTTGACTACCCTCTTTTCTTAGTTCTAGTAACCTTTGTTATAAAGTTAGTTTTTATCATTCACCCAAATAAGGTTATTCAATGGTCGTTAGTTCGATTCTTTGATGAGAAAGTTTTCGTTGCCTTACAGAAAGTTTTGTTATGCGTCCGTATAGGTCGGTATGGTGTAACTTTTTTAATTCCAGTCATTGTGTGTCTGCTCCCATTGATGTTGGCTAAACTTCTTATTAACACTTCGGGATCGATTTATTATTCTTTGAATCCTACATTGTGTTGGTGTTACTGAATTACGAAAACAAAACTCTTCCTATTTGTAATAGATTTCAGTTGGCATTATTTTGTGTCTTACTGATTTTTTTAAATATTTAGTTATCAAAAAAAAATAGCGGGGTTACAATACATCGGGTAATAACATTTAAAAATATTTGCAATTATTTTTTACTAGGCGCTAGAAATTATAGTCTTTCAACAGTCGTGTATTCTTAAATTGTCACGAAGAAAAGAAAGAATGATGCGCCGAAATGTAGCCAAATTAAAAGATATTTTTCACAAGATCACATTTACTTTAATTAATGTATCAGAAAAGATAAATACAACTAAGAGGAACAAATTAACACAATCGCAAGTTTACCTATAACTAAATTTTCAATTAAACCACAAACAATTTATCAAATAAAAAACTTAAATTAAATCTTTCCCAGGCAATACTCTAAGTATTATCATAAGCTTTGAGACTTCAAATTGGATTATTTCACCACGTGTTTAGAATTGGTAGATTTCTTTTAACACAAACACTGCTGGCGAGACGTGACGATTGATGACGATTTGAACTGTAAAGATTTTCGTACAAACTCCTACACTACACATGAGAGAACAGTTTATTACCAAACACAAAGTTATCATATAGACGTAACAATTTCAAGTAAGCTTTTAAAACTATAAGGAAATTAATTACTACAGACAAGCAAACAAAACTGACAAATTTTGAATATTCGAGAATTTTCAGTGTTATATAAGAAAATTATAAACTGGCAAACTGTCCCGCCACACCACTGTTTCCCTGACATAGTCTATATAAAAACTATACACTGTTTGTTACCCGTATAACATAACTACTTATTCCAAATTTTACTAAATTATTTTTCCATTATTTTTTTTTGAAATACTAGTCGATTTTTGTCAATTTACTAATATTTCTCGTAACCATTCCGAAGCTTGCGTTAGGATATGGTTCACAATAGTCGAATGCTGGGATTCGAAAATCATTGGCGCTTCAATGTTACAATAATTTTTACAGTTCATTTTATTTCAGTTTATTAAGTACTGGAACCAAACTGCCCAATGAGTCCGCGTAGAAGTCTGGCTTCAAGCTCACATGTGCCATCATGGTTTCGTAGCTATTGTTTGTTAGCACTAATAAAGTTTTGAAACCGGTCGCTTTGCCCAAACCGACGTCTTGTTCAATCCTAAAAAACAATACAATGTGTTATAAAAATGTGAGGACAAGTTCGAAACACCATCCCCTTCTGAACCTCCTTTGTTTATTTGTAACATACAAACTCTTTGGTAAATCAAAATTATCTCCAATTAAGTGCCAGTGTGTCTCTTTTTATTTTTTTTTTCTTTAATCTTGTGTAACTGGCCAGAATTACTATTCAAAAACATATTGAAGAATATGTTTGTGGACTTTTTGTTTACACGTCAAATCATAAGAAATCACAGAGCGATTTCTACAAATCTCTAACATCGAAAAAAATCTCAAGTAACATAAGACTCACATATCCCCAATAAACAGTACTCTACTTGGATCAGTGACGGCTGCGCGTTTCATAGCGAATTCCCCCATTAATCTACCAGGTTTACCGAAAACGGTAGGCTTTCGTTTTGTCTCTTCACTTACGATGTCAGTAAATACAGCCGTTCCTGAAAATATATTACGTTCTCACTCAATTGATCACAAAGCGAGTTTTTATTTGAATTATTTCAGACGATCTATAATTAAAAGATAAATGAGAGGAATAATTCAAATTAAACTAGATGGCGCTAGGAAGCTAAAAATAAGTAAAACCTACTAAAACACAGTCGTATCATCGTGTTGCCTGGACTCACACTTTCCAGGCATACCTTATTTCACACAATCCATCCAAACCTTCTTAGGTCTTCCTCTATCTTCATAGCCATATAAAAGACTTATAATTTACATGTAAAATTAAATCAGCTCAGTAACTGTTAAAGGTAGTGTAAAAGATAAGTACGTACATACACAAGCTTATAATAAAGGTTTATTAATAAAGCACTTACCTAAAGATAAGCATCCGGGCTGCAACGGTACATATCGATCGGTCGCCCCACTGATAAAGAGCACGTCAGGCCTGGCTAGGTACGTCATAGCTTGGTACAGCTTGGGAAGGTTCACGTTGAAGTCGCTATCGAATACCACTGCGCCAACGTCCTCGTCGTCTTCCAGATATTGTATGTAGTTTGTATACAATTCCGAACCGACTTCGGGCTGGAATCATTGCAACTTTTACAACACCATTTATAAGATAGCCATTTTATAATGACTTAACCGGCTTCTTAACATAAGTATGTCATACTAAGGGACTTCTGGATTAAGGTCTGATTGGGTTATTTACATAATTTAATTTTAATACTACTAAATACTACATTAGGGTACGTCAAAGTAACATAGGATTTACCACATCCTCCTCTTACCTTCTCCAAACTAATAAAAAATACACACAGTAAGAACTTAAGTACAAAGCGTCCGACACTGGCCCTGACAAGGGAGAGCCATAAAGAAGAAATTAAAGAAACAAAATCAGTTATTCTTATTAAGACAACTTACACCATATTTACACGTGAATCCATAAGACTGTAGCATACTCAGCGTGCCGGGGCAAGTCACGCAGTAAACTGTTTTATTAAAGTTAATTGATTTCAAGTACTCTGCTATGGCAGTCGATGGTACTGTCAGTTTGTTCTGAAAATGAATATATCGTTATTGAAAGTATCCTGCAAGCCTCCTGCACGATGGACCGATAACATGGTCAAGGTTACGGGAGTGCGTTGGATGGCACAGGGCTGGTCTTCGTGGCAATGCCTACGTTCAGCAGCGGCCGACCTTTGGTTTATGTCGAGAAGGAAATACTTTCAATTTTAGAAATTTGGCCCCCTTCTCTTAAAAAAAGAGAAAATTACAAATTATAAAGATAGACTCAGATGTCATTTTAACAAGTAAACAAATAATCTAGCACCAAATGGCTTAATTTTTATATTGAATAAATTCAACGGAGTTTGCTACTTAGACAATAGATGGCGCAAAACAACAAATCCTTACAAATCCTTGATCGATTTTGGCAGCCGCAAATAAATCTTCATAGTTCTGTTGAGTTCTCAAACTATTGTTTGAAACGAAGTGTACAGTCTTTCCTAACTGTTGCATTCGCTCGAAAAACTCACCCACACCAGGGAACGGTTTCTTTGTCCAAATTACACCTGAGAGAATACAATTTGATTATATTGATGACTATCGTCATCTCTTGCATTTTCATTGATAAAACAGAGACCACAATATATATTAATAGATGTATTGTTTTATTCTACGGTGTAAGTTTCGAACTGTATAGCTGGGATTAGCTGTCAGAATATCGTAGGTGGGTGACAGTTGGGGCTTGGGGATATAGGATAAACAAGTGTTGATGTGAATATGTTACACGCCATATAATTTGTATAATTACATTTAAATAAACTATTTCGATGTGTAATTTCGGATTTATTTAAATAAAATGTTATACTACAGATTATATGAGATTAGTAAAGTTAAAATAAAAATTAATTTCAATATTCTATTGTATTTAAAAGTAAATTTTGATTACAATTAAAAGCGATTCTATTAAATAATGTAAAGAATAATATAATTGCTAACACTACAAATGATAACAAAACAAGTTGATATTTTATCAACGTGAAATTGTTATTTAAGAGGTTAGTCAAGCCCCATATCATTTAGTGTTGTGTTTCTCATGTCGATACGAACGAGGCATGCGCAATGAAATTGTATCAAATAGTGATGTAACTCACCGTCACAGTCCGAAAATACATGATCGAATGAATCTATGAATGCTTTTAAATCACTAGTATTCATAGACATTAAATTCACCGGCTCCATTTTATTTAATACAGTAATATCTTATCTGACGACGTTGAACACGTGTGACCGTGACTTCGCCAGTCGAACAACTGTGCTTGCGTCATATTGAACGCGAAATATACACACGAAATGGTCACTTATTTTATGTCGTCATTCTAAGCTTGGGTTTATCTAATTGTGAAGGAAAATTAACGTATGAGTCAATTATATTAAGCAATCGTTTGGATGTTTGTTAAAATATCTCATCATCTACATATATTCAGTTGGAACTGAATAATTGTACTGTACAGTTAGACGTGTGTAAGCAAATTTAAACTAACAATTAAACTGCACAGTTCTCAGTTTTGATACAGAAGTTTGATTTTTTTTTTTATCAATTAAATTGACAATATTTTTCTAACGAGAAGGTATTTGAAATATAATTTTTGTAATGTTGCGATATATCATTTGTTGGAAATCCATATAAAGTAAAAAATAAACAAATATTTTTGTTTATCAGTAGTACTCTTGTTATGAGATCAACCTTCGTTAACACAATCTTATCAATGGTTTAAGAGTAAAGGACGAAACTAAAAAAATAAAATCTTTACATACAAATAAAATTGTAGTATATGTATGTATTATAAAAAATCGCGTTTGCGATATATTTACGTTGCTTTTAACTAATAATCAATTATTAAAATGTTTGTCTATCTATCCGCAAGTCCTCGCTCGTGCCCCAATTTCCGAAACGGCTGGGCCGTTTAGAATTAGAAAATATCTTATGCATGCGGGAGTAACTTAAGTTTTTTTTTAACTTACACTGACGACGTCGCGGGTAACAACTCGTTTTCATCATCATCATCAGCTCACTATACGTCCCCACCGATGGGCTCAGAGCCTACCTTACTGTTAAGGGTAACTAGGCCATAGTCAACCACGCTGGCCCAGTGCGGGTTTGGTTGACTTCACACATATCTTTGTATTTCTTCGCCGATATTTGTAGATTGCATCACTATGTTTTCCTTAACCTTAAGTGCATCGGATATTGTACATATGCATATCTAAAATGAAAAAACACATTGGTACATGGCGGGGATCGAACTTGGACAATGTCGAGTACGGTCCGGTCCGATAAAGTGGGTCATCCAGAAGTTTATATTTTAATTCTTCCTGGATTTGGAATAATTTCTCATATTATTACCCAAGAAAGAGGGAA
>JAODUI010000003.1:1237292-1250472 GCA_027563995.1 Papilio gigon
GACATCTCGAAGGAATTAATAGAAGAAAATATTGTCAAATAATTTAAAGCGATTTCTATAAGAATAATAGAGATGTAAAATGAAAAACCACATTGGTACATGGCGGGGATCGAACTTGGACAATGTCGAGTACGGTCCGGTCCGATAAAGTACTCAACAACTGCGCCACCGAACGCTCCGTTTTACTAGATTGATAAGTTTGTCAATGAGAGATTTATTTCTTCGATTCTAGAACTGTGGGAATCGATTGACTTTTTCAACAACATAGTAACGACCTTGTATTCTATTGTTTTTGTGTAGCCTTACGCCGTAGTTGTTTCATTAGAACGTAATTATCGTGGATAAAAAAAAATGTATTTATTTAACAATTGTCTTTAGGTATAAATTAATTTGTAAAAGTTCTTTTTTCTTGGTGTCAGCGGAAATCTTTGAATGATACCCAGCCTTGTAGAAAACAGGGTTATACTGGTTTTGATCCATTAACGCCCCTTCAGTGGCCATCCTCAAGGGTTAGAATAAACTATTTTTTTAAAAACACTAGTATAGACTTCTAAAGTATTATAAACAATAGTATAAACTTCTAGTATTGAGGAAGAGGAAGACAGAATAAGGTTTGGATTGTGTAAAAGATATGGGTAAGAAGTGGGTGAGTTCAAGTAGAGACAAGAGCATTTTGATAATGATATGATTGTTCTGCTAGGATTATAAACAGATCATGGCATGTGGAACTAAGACAGCGATATAAAAATGAGTAATTCTAGAGATGACAATGACACCTTGATCCTCGTATGATTCAAAATTTTATTACGAAACATTATCTGGTAGTGTTCTAACTGCCCATTTCCACTAAGTGATAAGCCGCGTCACAAAAATTAGTCGAACTAGTCGCCGAAAACTCTTATATCGCCTTTTGTCATATCTTTTGTAAATATTGAAAAAAAAAAAACATGATTTCTTATAATAATTCATAATTCAATTGTGCGTTTACTTGATATTATCGTCAAGAATAAGTTTTTGCGACAAAATTACAATAATTGATTTAATTCGAGATTAAAAACTCGTTTAGTTTTTGCATGTTTGAATGAATTCTAAGGTGAAAAGTCAAACGTATAAGCAATTGTATTGTATTTGTGTTTTGTTTAAGATGTTTTTTCAAGAATACTAATCATTAATTAGATATATAATGACTTTACACGTACTATAATTATTTTTCTATAAATTGATTAGGAGGATAAATCTTAGTGATATTTTATTTTCTACCCTTTTTCAATTAAGAAGGTATAGTGGATTTAAATATGGCAGTTTTCTACATACGGCAAAAAAATCACTTTACCTTTTATAAAATGATGTAAGTATATTCATGATCGCACATTTGCTATTTAATTTTACTAGGCTCTTTAAAATAATTAGAATATCTGAAACTGAAATTGATTTGAAAACTTAAAATTTCCCAAATTAATGTGACACTGAATTCCGGAAAGGGTTTAAAAACATTTCAAAATGTATCTTACAATTACGTCAATTAAAATGTCTAATTAGTCAGAACAGACTATGAATTTTTTTGACAGTTACTTTTATTCTTATAAATAATTTTTTAAACTAAATACTTTTAGGAACTTGTTTTCTAATTGGTACATTTTATTGAAATTTAAATCGCCAGCTCGGTCGGTCTCTGTTTATTTTGTACCACAATGAGTTAATTTATTAGTACGGGCTTGAATCGTTAGAGGATTTATTGTAAATTATAAATTTGACCTTACGTCAGTTTTCTTTTATAAATACATTAACTTTAATTCTATTTCGACATGCAGATGCTAATCAGATTATTAACAGGTGTCAAGAACAATTTAAAATGGCCACATAAATAAAACATATATACAGTATCCAGTAAATGTTGATATGTTTATTTTCAAGTAAAAGTTAAGTTCTTAAAAAGTCTTAAAAAGAATAAAACTAAATCGGATCGATTATCAAACAAGTAAAAGTTTTGCATATGTACATTACAAAATGATAAAGAAAGCGATCGAAGCGCCCGCAGGCGAACATTTTGTATTCTTATTTAGAATTCATTTTCTTGTATCTCTTTTGTTGTTCAATTACTTATTATATTACAATGTATGATTTGATTTAGATATAAATTTGAACGTAATCGATGTTATTAAATGATTTTTATCATTCAGTCACGTACGTCGTATCTTATCTACTTGCAACATATTATCTAGATACTGACACATAGTAATTAATTTTCAGCAAAAACTAGATGTGTAGTAGATATATAGCTAACAAAGAGTACCGACAAGTTAAGGTCAGTACAATACTTCGAAGAACCCAACCGTATAATTCTAAGAAAAAAATATTATATAACTGACAGTTCAAATTTTGCTTGCTTGTTTTAACTGTAAAGTTCGATTGTTAGTTAAAAACGGTGAAGGTGTGTAGCTTTAACAATTTAAATACCGAATGATATTTTTATTTAGTATGTAATCATTTCATCAACCTGGATGAGGGCGGCCGAGGACCGAACGTGGTGGCGATCTTTCGGAGAGGTTAACGCTCACCAGTGAGCTATATGTGGCTGATATGATGATGATGATGATGTAATAATTGAAAAAAATATAACGAAATGACTATTAGAATTTAATAACAGGAAACTATGAAGACATAATACATGTAGTTGCTCGCAACTTTGACCACGTGGAATTAAAAAAAAACTCAAAGAGGTTTGTAGAATCGTTTTGTTTAATTATTCTGGAGATAGATAATAACATCCATCCATCTAGACTATCGCTTTTATAAAATTAGTAAGTATACATTTTTTTTTGTTTCTTCACAGACAAAAAACAATTTCAAACATTAATGTGGTCGTCCATTGTCAAAATTAATACAAATCATCGCTTTCAATTTAATTGGAAGATCAATGATGGCGCTTCGTTTTTGTGTGTATGTGTGTTTGTGTGGGTGTGTCTTTATATAATTGCAATGCTTCTGCAGACTCGAGGACCGTACGCTTTTTTGCTCAGTACATTTTATATCTTCAATTCCGAGTGCCTGAATATATTTACATCTACTTACACAACTATACACATGTATATAATATATCTACACATTTTTTGTGCTGATGGGGCCGCAACGTCACATTGCGTATGTGTTTCGGCCGTGGAAGTCGACGGTTGCAAACTATGTTGAGATATGCTATCTTTAATTAGTAGTACAAATCAAGATCAAATTAAATTATAAAAGGAACTGGTTAACGTTTCTTTTGCTTTCCTGTATTTGCGGAGTATTTAAAAATGGCGAAATATTTATTGGCAGTATTACTCGCGGCATTTGTCTCTCAAGGTATGGTTTTAAATAACTGTTATTGAAATGGTTATTTTAATAAGACAACTATGTAATATTGAATTACAGTGATGTGAAAGTGATGGAAAGTTTTATATCATAAAATATGTATTTTATTTTAAATATTACAGAACTTTTTACACTAATAGGTTAGAAGCCGTGGTATTTTGTGCTTATTAGATTCTCGCCATTTTGGCGCTGATGGTAATGGTGTGTATGTGGTGAGAATTCGAACTAATAATTCAGATAGAATAAAATATTTGTGAGATTAACATGAAGGTGCTATCTTAAGTAGCGACCTATCCATCTGTAGATGTTTAACGTTTTCATAAGTTTAATGACCTTGATTATGAAAGTTATTTAGTGTGTTATTCTATTACATATGTCTTCATATTGACTTATATTTTTTACATTTTTTTTTTAAATTTCAGGTATAAATGCAAACGACATTTGGCTAGAAGACAGACACGTGCAGTACATAAGCCACGATTACTTCGGAACGACAATATCGGTCCCTAAATATATATTCGATACATTAAGATCGTGTCATATTATATACCCTAACGGTGTTATGTACGAAGCCTTCCCAAATAACAGACTGCCACACAGCAACGTGTTCTTCTTGGAGGCGGTCCAACCGTTTACTAGTTGTGGGATCGGTTTCAGAGGGGTTGGTGTTGAGTTCAGTGGTACATACGAATTATTATCATCTGTACAACACTTTGCTGACAATAGAGTGAGTTTGACACGACAGAGGTTCCATTTGTCTGTCACTCTTCCCGAGTTTACTAATTAAGCATGCATTTTTTTTCAATTGTTTTGTTAAAATTTAATTGTTCATTTAAAACTGAAAATGTTAGACTTTAAGGTGACATGACAATTTCAGTAATGCCTGTATTAGTAGACGTTGTTTTTTTTTAAATTCTTTTGACAAAACTTAGACTATGCGTCAATAATTCGCGGAAATGGAATTCTAAACTTACTAATATTCGTTTGTTGCTATGTCAGTATTTTTTACAGTTTTATCTTTGACAATAATATTATCTATTAAATTTGATAAAACCGATAGCACAGATTTTATTATAATTATTACCTATTAATGCTTGCTTTAATTTTATAAATAGACGATTTACTAAACGTCTATGCGTTAATTGCTCTATAAGGCATTGGGACAAAGTCCAGCTGTGGGCAGACAAAGGCTGATGATGCGATCAGCTTCATCTATGACCGACTAATTGGTTTGATCTTTAGAAAACACAATTCAAAAACATGTAGCCTTCCATCTTATAAACTATTTTCACTACATTTTTTTGAAACAATTCAAGAACGCGATAGTCTAAAATAAATTAATTACTTAAAATACTGTCTTTCTATATTTTAAAATAAAAAAAAAGTTTTTAGTAAATCTAATAGTTTTACGTACGTTCCGTTACAAAAGAGAAAAATAATGCTTTAACACAAACCTGCAAGTTTACAGTGCAATTTAGTTTTTGTATTTCAGAGTAAGTGCTTGCCGGTGCTGGTTCGGAGTGAAATTTTACTGTAATTTAACGTCTTGTATAGCGCAGGCGGAAACAGATTTATAAACATTTGTTTACATGTAACAAACATTCAACAAAAAACTATGCTTTTAATTTAAATACTCATTTTGAAAACTACCCGGAATCTATTGCACTGAAAACAAATTATGGTCACCACGTGATACTTTTAGTAAAGATTATTGTTGTTAATGTTGCTTTTTTTATTACAGGAACATTTAATTAAATTTGAATACGATAGTATTTGTAATTAACTTATATAAATACCTTTCTCAAACGAATGTGATACGGTTTTCTATAAATCTTTACACGCCTTCGATAGCTCAGTTGGTAGAGCGGTGGACTGTAGAGGGCTTTCACTGACATCCATAGGTCGCTGGTTCAAATCCGGCTCGAAGGAGTATTTTTGTTGTATCTTATATGTTAGTAAATATCGTCCACATATCTCCATACGTTTTAGAAATCGTGGATGAATTACATATAAACTTCAGAAATGTGTTCTGGCGTGACCCGATAATTCTAGCGAAAAAAAATCTGCTGTTACCTAATTGCATTCGCGGATTTCAGTTTTTTCAAACGAGCTGTTTTCGTGCGGCTTCACCAGCATGAAATACCGGCATGACAGTTTTTTCCAGTTTATTTACACCCTAAGCGCAACAAAAAAAAAATATATTACATGATTGCTGAGATCCTAAATAACAAAGTTAAAGTTTGCGCTTTATATTATAGTATGATTCAAAACAATATACAAAATAACCAAACAGTTTATTTCCACAATCTTTCCCATAACTATTGACACATAACCTAAAAACGTCTAATTCAAAAAACAAAAGAAGGCGAAGAAACGCCTCCAGTGTATTAACAATGGCATCTTGCATCTCACTCTGACGTCACTTCAAATTTAATGCAGTGAAAATGAGGTATCGCATTAAAATTAATTGCAGGTGCCTTTTCATTGCTTTCAGCACAAGGCTGTCAACATTCCAAGAAATAAACATCCACTAACAAAATAAATGTCAGTGTCTCGACAACCCTGTCCTCAGAAGACGAGAAAAGTAACGGCAGTAACTTGTCACACCAGCTACTCTGACTCGGAAACCTCGATGTGAAGCCCTAGTCTGAATATAACGCACTATGTAACCTTATAGAGGTCAATCTTGTTGATTTAGGGAAATCTTCAAAAAAAGCCCTGACTCCCGAAAGAATGGAAACTCATAAATAAAAGACACCAGGGCCACGACTTCAGATTTTAATAATAAAAACGCACTCGGTGGCTTTTTGAACGGGATTGTGAGGATCTCGGTATATCTGTTAGCAGTATACGGGATCAAAAAACATAGTAAGGTAGTAGCCCTACACGGAAAGCTATTAATGACGTCATTACAGTAACATTACGCCGCAAAACTTGGTACTCACAGTAAGTACAATCCTGCACGGGACTGCGCAATTTTTAATTAAAAATATCCCGTCTATGCGATGCATGTGAGTTTAGTTAATTAAGCTATTAATTTATTCTAATAGCTTACTTAGTACTCTAATGGTACAAGCTTCAAGTTAATTGTTCTTTTACAACCAGTTGTTGCATATGAGTGCGATTTTAGATACCCACTGAAACATTTGTACAAACACGAATTATTATCTCTTATTACGTCTGGAGCAATTGCGGAAGACCAGCCCCTGCTGTGGGCAGTCAGAGGCTGATGATGACGATGATTATGTCTGTACATACTACTGTCTCTATGTGCAAATCATAGTATGTTCAGTTGTTTTTGAGCGCACGCGAACGGGCACTTTGTACGTTTAGATGGAATGCAAAATGTACGCATTAACTTATGACTTTATTCCCTATTCCACACAAACCTTGGAGCATTTCCTGTAAGCCGTCACGTAAAACAATTTCGATGTCTTCCGGATGCCGAGACTTGGACACAACAGCCTAACTTAAGGGATAACTGTCGTGCATATAAGGAAAGTATGAGAAATGGTAAGTATATTTGGTGGAGTTGGGTGCGCACGGATCGAGGATGTTTCCACTTCCCAGACGTCCCATTCTCCGTCGTACCCAGATCCTCTTTTCTTATACGAAAGGGATAGGATGAGGCAATGGGCGCCGCTGTGCACACTCAGTAGATTAAACGCGAACTACTTCCACTAGACGCCTGTCTTCTGTGTGGTTGTGGTTTGTACTGGACGACCTGACCTTGATCCAGCAGACTCCGGATACGGGATGTACTGTAAAAATGTTTTTATAATTAGGATCTGATCTTACTGGTGGACTAAGTTAGCTGAAGATTTGAGTGATTGTACTACTATAAGAACGGCTTAACTCACGTGTGAATCGGTTTCGGTACCGACTAGTTTCGAGCCCACCGGGGGCTCATCTTCAGGGTGAATGGGATTGTTACTATAGCGTATTGACGGCCCGTCACTCACTATTTGCTTGGGGCCATTATTAAGACTAGGACCATTCTATGGTTAAAAATGATTGGAAACCCCGATGAGTTGGTTTCGAGTAAACTTTAAAAACATATTAATTCAACAAAGAATTTACATTACATTTTAATATTTATCAAAGCAAATAATACTCGACGTACTTTCGCTACTCGTTTCCAGGGCTGTACAATTTTCCCTTGTCACAGGAAGTAAAGTGATGATAATAGAAAGCAATAAAATGTAGATCTCGGAATTAAATTTGAATTCAGAACAATAGGCCATCTCTATTCCGGTTGCGGCAAATGTAAACAAATTTATATGCATTTATTCAGAGCCCGGCGTGGATTTATTTGTATATCTAAAGACTCGACTCGACGTACTCTTGCGTTCGAGTACGACAAAGTATTAAAATAGGATTTTCAATTATAATTATTCATCATATATTGTACAATATTCCAGTTTAATAAGTGCTTAAATAATTATTTCATTACTCATCAATTTTCAAGGTTTGTAACTGAATTTTCTGTTACATTTTTTCACGTTTAATTAAAAAAAATGCATTGATTTCGAACAATTATTTATATTCTAGTCATCTAATATATCGTAACAAACGGCTGACTTCTGACGATACTGGTATTCTAAAACCTTATACCTATGTTTCCTTCAATTAGACTTACACGATGACATGATACAAGAATTTGTAAACACACTGTATATGTTATAATTTGTATGTTTTATATTTTTTTTATTAAATTATGAACTACCGTTTAACCACGAAGGTTGATGTTACAAGATGTACAGACCGATATAAGATCGTATTACAGGATGATTACAGATAGAATTTTAGTTTAGAAACAAATAAATAAAACTTCAGCATTATCAGTTCGAGTCTGCTTACAGCTGGATATAGTCCTTTACTAGTACATTCAAAATAACACTCGCTTAGAAAATATCTACGTAATGATACTAAATAAAATTGCAGTAAATAGACTTATATCATTAAGATAATTAAGCGATAAGATGCTGGATGTCGGGGCGTCGGCAGTAAAGTGATTATATCCCGGAGTTACGGTTTACCGAAGGTCGGGTCACGTTCCGGCTTAATCTAAACGTAATTAACTAGTTACCCCAAAATCGTCCCCTATGTTAAATTTGAATTGCACTAAATTGTTCCGCCGGTGATATCCTTCATTACATTTCACTTAAAAATGTGAATTTGTTTTTTTTTTAATTAATTGTTCGTCTATTTTTATTTTGTTTCCGAAGTAATTACAAAAAAAGCAATATCTGTTTTTACAGCGTTCTTTTCTTTTTGGAAATGCATTATAAAAAATAATATTAAAATTTATAAAAATTATAATTACACTATTTTATTAGATTCAAATTATATTTACGAAAATTATTATTATTTATTTTAAAATACAGTTTTATTTTGAATTAAAGTGAGTAAAATACTTTTTAAATATGTAATAAAATAAGTTAGGATTGAAAAATTTATATAAAGCATTTAAAATTAATTAATTTCGATGTCTAATTTATAATTTGTCTTCCAAATTCATATTAATAATAACATAGAGCTAAGATTAGTTACTTAAAAATGTATTTTAATTTATTTATTAAATACGAAACATATGTTTCAAAATGCAAAATATACAGACAATACATTCCAAATTGAACAGACATTTCAGACCCACACAATAATGTAACAAAGTCGATGTAGTGTAAAGCGGTGCTCAACATGTTGTGTGTTCTCTGCAAAATGTAATTGGTGTTGCAATTATCACCGTGTCATATAAAACTATCTCACCGTGAAGTGAATAATAACCAACTATCTACTACGGGAAATAGACAATTTAAGCATTCAAACGTCCAATAATTCTAAATGTGTTAAAATTTGTTGGAATGAAACAGTGAACATTTTCAACCGAATATTCAGTGATTGTTTATTGATTATTTTTTTAATCTGCAACCGTCTACATTGTTAAAGTTTTCGTGACACATTGCAATATACTACTTATAATAACGGTTCATCTCGCGTGTAGATCGGTGTAAGTACCGACTAGTTTCGGACCCGTCGGGATCTCTTCGCCACCCTGGTGTGTTAAGTCGTTATTATAAGTAGAATGATTTACGTACATTAGGAGCATTCCTTCGTTTATTCCAACTGATGGAAACAAATATTAAAAACAGATGAACGTCGAATTTCATCACACGATTTTCTTTTGTTTTTACTTTATTCAAATTGTGATAAAACTGTATATCTCTACCATATGTAGAGGAAAATTATTGAAGCCGGTGGATCGCATACTGTGGAAGGCATTAGAAGACCCATGTCCGGCAGTGGGCTAACAAAGTTAGATGATGATAATGACTAGATGAATTGGTCCAGCACCATAATATTAATAGGGATATGCCTTTAAGCGCATTAAAGCTTACTGTTATTACATCATAATGCAGTTGCTTACATAACAAGATGTTATGTAACTAGGGCTATGTAACAATGTAACATGTGCTACATGATCTCAGAAGAGATTAACACTGAAATCAAAGATTATAGGTAATAAACACTTGCAATTCGTAGCGATAATTGCCTAATTGGTGAAGGTACTGATCACAATGTCGCAGGTTCGAATCTTGCGTTAGACTATTGTAGTGTACCATATTTTAGTAAAAGATTGTATGTAATTTGACATGTAGACTTAGAGAACTAATGTGGGTGGCATAGATTAACACACTTTAACGTAAATGACTTAGTGGGTTTTCTTTAATTTACTTCATTAGCAGTTTTTTTGTTAGTTTACTAATATTTCTTACATCATTGCAACTATGCTCTAGACTTGTGTTAGGATATGGTTTGAAAGTACCTTCGATAGCTCAGTTGGTAGAGCGGTGGACTGTAGAGGACTGACTGACATCCATAGGTCGCTGGTTCAAATCCGGCTCGAAGGAGTTTTTTTTTTAGCGTGCCTTCCGTAACCAATACACTCGTGGTAAGAGTAGAGGGAGCAGTCTCGCGTAACTGTTGTGTCTTCTCCTGCATACAAAGTTAGCATTTAACTCTAGTCAATAAGAAAACGATATGGTTTACAATAGTGAAATGGCGGGATTCGAACTCACGACCTGGTGATCGTTTGACGTATATAAAATTATATACAATTAACTAATGTCAATTAAAATTAATACAGATAAATTAGATTAATGAAATGATGTAGAAATATCGATTTGAAGAACAATATTATCTAGTGTCGATTCCATATAGAGGTGAATAGGGACAGGAAGATGATGGATTAAAAAAGCATTGTAACATTTTTAAATCAAGTAAGTTGTAATTAAAATTTTACGTAAGTCGCCCACAATCTACTCGGCGGAGCTTTGCGTTACTCTATAATCAGCTTTACTGCTAATTACACTCATAAACTGTGAGAATAGCTACTAAAAGAAAATGTTACGTTTATAAACTATTTTTAACGTCTTATTACCCTTTGGTGTATTAAATATCTTACTTATAAGGTAAGTGAAACTGTCAAATAGTTCCTTTGCAAAATGTTGCAACTTTATTTTTCAAAAATTAAAAACAGTATTTCCAATTATAATTATTACTGTGAATATTTAGTGATGAAACTTTTTTAGATAAAAATGTTTCATCACTTAACATCTGTTAAAACTTTGTATTAAAAAAAATATATAATACAATATTAAGCGCCATTAGCGTAATGGTTAAGGTTACGAATTTCCGATCACGTAGTCCAGAGTTCGCATACCGTCATTCGATTACTGCAGGTAACCATATCCTAGCACTAGCCAGCTTCGTAGGAGCGGTAAAAGAAATATTATTATAAATAATCTCCTAATATTTAACATAAAAAAATAATGTACAAGGATAATGGCAGTAGAATTTCAAGGTCTCCGGTCTTAAGTACAACAATAAAGCTATAGTCAAAACGTACAGTTTCAAAATGCAATATCCAGATTGGTTTATGCCGTCATCTGTCAGAGGACGGGACGGGTGTCGTACAATAACGTAGTCTGAATAAATGATTTAGCAGGATTAGATTTGGAACAATCGACCTATTTCACGACGGCCCTCGCAGGTCATTCGTCAACTTTATGACGGTGTCCGCTATAAACGTGCGCACTAAATTATTTTCAATCTGACGAAATGATTCTCAATACTTTATCATTATTTTATTACAATGATATCAATTTTACGTCTTCCATTTTCCTAAAGGTGCACCAGACTTATAGTCGTTGGATGCGAAAAGGACTATATTCTGTAGATTGCATTGGTAAAGGCCTATGTCCGGCAGAGGGCAGACAGTCAAATGCTGATGATGATGCAATGTATGCTTAAGCTGTAGGAGTAGATGTAAGCGTTCGTAAACCTACTCCTAAAGCTCCTCAGGCCGTTTGTACGGCGTGCGAATGGACCTTTAAAACTGAGTTCGGATTTGAAAGTCACCCGGAGATAGCAACGTTGGCCATTGACGGACACGTCTTGGAAGACAACGTCACCCTTAAAAAGCTCAAGATACAAATAATTCTGTCGATAAAATATAAAAGTACTGTACTAAATTTGAAAAGAGCAAAATTGCATGACTGTCGGTTAAGAATTAACCGTTAAATTGAGCGAGAGGAAACGGGACATTTTTAAGCGTTTTCGAATTTTTTCGCAATTTTTTTTTGGTTCTACGTAAACGTAATGTGATGAAAGTCACGTACGAAATATGAAATATCACAAATAAGGAACATTTCTTCATAGAATTTTCTTTTATAATTCACAAGATATTTTGTGTTGAATACGAAAATTAATGATTTCAACTGATATGAAATATCTGTATGAAGTAACACCTTATGCAATGTCGTTTATTGAAATAAATTTCATAATTACATCAAAAAATATTAAGTCTGTATCATCAACATCAGCTCACTACACGTCCTCACCGAGGGGTTCAGAGCCTACCCTGTTATTAGGGGTGACTAGGCCATAGTCAACTATGTTGGCCGAGTGCGTGTTGGTCGACTTCACACATATCTTTGAATTTCTTCGCCGATATGTACAGGTCTCACGATGTTTTCCTTCACCATAAGTCTGTATTAATGTTACAATAATATTAAGATTTTTTTATAAAAGATCGAAACTGTATAATTAATAACAATGAGAGTGCCACCTTAATAGGAAAGTAGGGAGGACGCCCCACACTCCTGGTTCCCTACCAAGGCTATATTTGACTACGAAAAAATAACAAACGACGATCACTTTTCATCGTCGACAGAAACAGTAATCGACACATTAAGCGTATTCGATAGACGAAACATGCAATATATTGTTATCGTTCTTTTTTCAAAAAGAATGAAAGAGATAACTACATATTTGTGTGGTACCCACGATAAATTTATAGTTCCTAAAGCGCAATACATCACGCGATAAAATTATTTATGTCGATAACGTTTATATGCAATGATTGCCAATCTAACCCGGACCCGACGTGGGAAATTACCTCCAGCCTGTTGGGAATACTACAATTCATATTATTTTATGCAAGTCAAATAACAATACACGGCTTTTGTATTACACGGAAACTACAGCGGAAAAGTTGCGATTAAATGTAAACAATAGAGAATCGATTTATTTAAGAAATATATTTTTTTTATTTTAGTATGTAAAATTAATATCTCATATCACCATCATGATAAGCTTTTGTCTGCCCATTGCTGGATAGATTCAATGCCTTGTACAGTATGCTTTTGACTTATTAAATAATCATTAATTAGATAATCAGATTGGACTACACTGGAGTTTATAACTGCATGAAAATGTTGGGGAACCTTGTCATCTCGGGGAGTGGGGTCAGAGGATGGATTTTACTAGA
>JAODUI010000003.1:1250572-1276148 GCA_027563995.1 Papilio gigon
GCCTTCGACGAAAAATATTATCCCCTCTATTAAAAAAGTACTAATCCAAATTTGATCATAATCATGGTGTTCAGCCCGAGGAGCTCGAAGACTATCAATATTAGGAGTGACCAGGTTTTCATGACTGCACACTCGGGGTATCGAGGAGATCGAAGTGGTGGTGACTAATTAGAAAAGCTGACACTGCCGTAGGGAACTATCGAATTATAGACTTCATAATAATGTCTCATAGTTATATCACAAACGCCAATGCAAAGTAACTAACTTAGACTTAAATAAACAGTAGAATTTAAATACACTATTCTTAGTATATTTAAACTAAATGTTTTGGTTTCAAACCGAATATTAAAATAAAGCTATGAATATTCCCTGCACCGTACGCAGCAATAATAGTGAATGCTTTAACATAAATTACAATTAATTATTCAATTAAATCTCTATATCTCGGTTAAGTATAATATGGAATAATCCAGGTTAGGATGAAATTCGTCTTGACAAATTCACGAAATTTGAGTTATGCACGTTTGATCTGTGTCAAGTCAAATTTTGTGGTAACTCCTGATAAGCTACAGATATAGAATAGAACACAGCCTACGTGTTCTTCCGGACAATATTTCAACTTACAGAGTTTTTATTTTTAAATCTGCACTAAAGAAATCATGGCAAAAGCTGCTTCGGTTCAATTTTCAGAACACAGTAAAGATTTACTTTGCTTTCAATTACAAAACATCTATGCTTCCTTTATTATTATGGACTTCTATGGTTGTTAATGTTAGTGATTTTGCCGTACATTAGCAGCCGTATCTTGTAAAAAAAAAAATTGGTCGTGAGATATTTTGAAGATAATTATTTCCGATTACGTCACTGTCGTTAAAACGTGCTAGTACATATTTCCATGATAATGTCCCCTCGAAATACAAGCCCTGACATCTCTGTGCAAGTTTCATAAAAATGTTAATGCGCCCACTGGCGCAAGAAAGTGCCTCTTAAACAGCGGACAGATTTGATGCGGGTATAAATTTGAATTTCAATTCATCATCATTGTTTATAACCGTATTGTGTAAAAATATTAACAGACTTTTGTTCATTTACTAATATTTCTTTCAAGACTCCAACTAAGTTCTAGAGTTGTGCTAGGATACGGTTTACGTTTCGGCTGGGTCACGGAAGATTGCGAAAGTGTTCCCGTGGCCCAGCCAAGGGGCGACGCGAAGGAACATCGCTGGGTTTTAGTTGGTATTCCCGTTGATTTTCGGCTTGTGATACCCCTCTGGAAATGGGGGGGATGCGGAAATGCATTTCCCAGCGTAAACAAAAAAAAAAGGATACGGTTTAGGTCAATAGTCGAATAATTTGATTCAAACTCTCGACCACTTTATCTGAAATCCGTATCCTTTACCACTAGGCTATTGCTGTTTTATTTATTTACTATATACATATTCATTGCTATATACAAAGATATAAATGTACTATGTAATCAATTACACAAATAAAATAAGGTATCTTTGAAAATTAAGCTCAGTGTGACTGATTCTAAAATGTTACAGCTTAAAAAGGTCTCAACTTAATCTTATAAAGGCTGAGGCTTAAGCTTTATTGCCTTCTTTATAAGAAAGCTGAAATTTAAAGCTTCGAAAATGTTTCAAATAAAATAAATACCAGACATAACACAAGGTTCGTGAAAGCTAATATAGTAAATACAAAAACAAATCGAGTTAAAATAATGAATTCAGTTTCATTATACTGTAAAATAAGTAAAAAAAAATAAAGCATTACATTTAGAATTTCGAACAATGAACGACTACTATGATATATTACTAAGTAGGCTTCTTTTAAAAAGCTTTATTTCAAGATGTAATTGCTACTACTTTTAGTAAAGAACTTTAAAGCCTTATTAAAGTATTCAAACGACAACGTGAATATTAAGACGGGCCTTAAAGTTAATGTCGCGGAATTCGAGATAGTTAAAGTTTACTAGTCGTTGTGACCAGAATTCATTAAATTGTAATTTCTCTTTGAATGATTTAAAAGTAGATTTATTATGTTAAATTTGTATTATTTACAACTTTATATTAATCCTAAAATTATAGTCAATGTTGTGGCTTTAAAATTCATTGACATCGGAGTGTTGTTTATAACAATTTTTAACGAAAATATCTCTTAGTTTAAACTCATGTTCTTTTTGCGAAAATGTCGAAAGTTTTTCTTCGGCTACATTTCATTATTCATTTTTAATGTTTTATTATTGTTTGACGGCGATGATTAGCAAGAAAGTAGACTTGTAATTTATTGTATAATTCTAAATGAATTCGAAATTTTGTACTAAATGTTGATTCACTAGAATGGTCGTGTGGAAGGATTCGTACCCAGCAGCAAAAGCGATAGTCTAAATCCTTAATCATTATACTTTTGTTACATCGATTGGATGCACGGATATATCCAGGAAGAACCATGCTTTCAATAAAGTAAAATCCACTATTAATTTTAGAAAGCTTAAATTAAATGTTTGTGTTCGCGTATTCGCTTTAACTAAAACATAGTAACAACATGTAATATTAATTCCCGAGGCAATATTTGAAAATTTCGCGGTACATTTTAAAATTTGTAAATAATAATTTTCATGAACACTATTGGGATTTGATGAAACACAAACGCGGTATTAATTTCCTTGTTATAAAATATGGTTTTAATCAAAATAGTTTAGCACTTAATTGCAATTTCATAATCTGTGTTGGTACACAAAATACAAAAAAAAAACAAAATTACCATTGAAGCTTTATTCTGCCTTATCTAAATATTAAATACAATGAGAAGAGAAGAGAAGATACTAATATTCGACAATTTCAAATCTAGACCTAGTTCAAATGATCTTACAATTTAAAACGAATGAATCCAATATTAAATATTCTCGAAGCAAACTCAATACAACTTTGGCTACGTCTAAAGCTCGAATATGGAAGCTTTCAAAGCCAATTCTGTACATCCTTATTCCTTATTAATACAATTTGCTACAGGCATTGAGAAACTTGTCTTAAATTATTAAATCGAAAGTATCTTTGTTCTATTTCCAATTAATATCAGTGCTTCGAATATCACGTCTATTACAATGATTTCAAATAAAATCTATCTCATTACAAAGAAACCATTATCGTGATTTAAAACTGACCTACCGCCATCTAGCGACCGATTTCTAAAACACGATTTTATCGAAATACAGATCAAAGATGGAAAGCTCTCAAATTAAACTTTATCAAATAAGTAGGCTTCAGCAATAGGAACAACATTAACAACTCTAAAGAAATTCCAATTTAATATTAAAAGTTAATTTCGTTAAAAAAAAAAACTTGATAAGTACGCTTTGAAATTTTTAGTCGCTCCGCTGTAAAAAGTATTTAACAAGAACATATAAAAGTGTAAAAGGGATATGTAGACAGTACAATTAATATTTCGGATGACACCATAATTGCTGTCATTAACAAAATAGATCATCATATCAGCCACAAGTAGCTCACTGCTGGGCGTAGGCCTCTATCAAAGATCGACGAGAATCCGTCCACGAGCGCCCTCATCCAGGATACTACCGGAAACTGGACCAGATCATCGGTCCATCATGCGGGGAGACCTACGCTGCTACGACCCGTCCATAACCGCCATTCTAGGACTAAATAATTCTCACAAAAATAATTCACTATGTACGACCTTTTTTTTTAAATCAGTAGATTTTTGTAAACATAGAAATATTTCTTCAACCATTTGTGGTAAGCTTGAAAACCTTGTGTTAGGAATGTTTCACGACAATTATGGAATGGCGGGATTCGAACCCACGACCGCTAGATCGGTAGTCCGTACCCATAACCATTAGGCTATTGGCGCTTCAACGTTATACTCGCACTTTGCATGAAGCAGTCTATTGTATAAAATTTGAATAACTTTATGTGCCTATAAATAAGGCCCGTTCCTTTGTATGCTGTAACATTGAAATCTCCCGTCACCTCGTCTTTTGTCAATGCTGACGGAGGTCTAACAAGCAATTTACAATGGATAGAAAGTTTACTAATAAATTACAAAGCGCGACACTTTACAAAGATATGTCTTACTTTAATATGTTCAATTAGTTTTTAGTGTACCTTTGATAAATTAAATTCATTATTATTTTATATATGTACTGTGGATTGATTGTGTGAAATAGGTTATGTAAGAAGGGAATGAGCTCTGACGGCTGACAGAGATGTATAAAGGAAGAGTACATACTGTGCCGACCCTCCGTAGGGAAAAGGGCAGGTTGTGATGATGATGCCCGCGTCATGTTAAAAAAAAGGATTTAATAGTCTATTTCTTTTTCAAAGACTAGTATACCTAACGAACAATTAAGTTATCCCACTCGATGGGTATAAGTTGAACTAAAATAAATATATCAGTAGCCCTCTCTATTCATGTCATAAATGTGTCTCTAATGCTCTATACATTATTAAATAACTATAATAAAAAGGTTTTAAGTTTGTTTGCAAACGCTTTACATTCATATGCAAGACGCTATTTATTTATTTTTTTCAGATATAATTTTAAATATATGTATGTTTAAAGTGTAGCAAACAAAACTAGGTAAGTTTTCCAAGCCGCGAAGCGAGTGCTTTATTACATACCAGAAAATACTTTACGATTCCCAAGCCGGCTTAAATTTATTCTGCACCGTAGAGTACATTCATTTTGTAACACTGTAGTCCAACTATGCTAATAAAAGGGTTTAGAATTGTTTAAAGTGAAACAATTACACATAGTATGGAATATACTGGGTAATATTTGAAACCAGACAGATTGTGGTCTTGGTTCTGGTTAATTCAAAAGAAAATTACAAATGGAATCATACCTTACTTTGTTGTTACATCTATCTTACACGATTTTCGAGAGAATTGAGGGGTATTTCAAAGGTAAGATCTTGGTAAGGTAGAGCTTTCAAACGTATCTCTTTCTCAAAGGCCGGCAACACATCTGCTCCTCTGTGTTGCGGATGTCCATGGGCGTCGACGATCACGTTTGTGATACCGCCGCTCGTTTGCACCCTCCTCTTTAAAAAAAACGCTTTAGGATGGTGATATCCTCCTCGGTGACGTATCCGTCAATGGCGAACATTGTCGTCTCCGGTAACAGGATCTGAGGTGACTTATAGCTAGAACAAACATACTGATGCCATTTTATTCTATTTTTTGTGAAAAGCCTTATCATATTTACTCCGAATTGAAATTAATGCTGTTTTTTTCGAATTCTGCAAAGTATTGTTAATGTATAAAAAAAGAACAATATTTTGTTATTATTAGGAAGAAAAATCCCGAAAAATAAGCCGCGAAATGTCATGTTATTTTAAGATTACTAGTAGATTGTGGAAGGGGGGGGGCAGGGAGACCCAAATCTGACAAGGGTTAAAACGGATGTGCACTTTGCTGACTTACATATTTTTATGTTTGGGATTATAAAAGTGGATAAATATATGAGAAATAAGATTATTTTTTTCTTCCATTTCAATGCTTTTATTTCTCTAAGAAATATACATATACAATTCATATCATCAGGTCACTATACGTAACATTAATATGTTTAGTTCCTGTCCCATATTAGCGGTGACTACACCATAGGTCAACTACACTGTCTCAGAACTGGTTGGTTAATTTCACAAATATATGATACATTTTTTTTACGCAGATATGTGCTGGTTCTATCACGAATCTAATCGAAAAACACAATCTATATATATCAGGGGTTTAACACAGGACCTGGGAATAACAACCGAAGGGCGTTATTTCCAGGTCCTGTGTTAAAAGGCGTTACTTACGTAACTCTTTAAGCCTTAGACCTCCAAATATTATGCTACTAATAAAATTAGAAAGTACTTTTTTGACGGTTTTCTTTATTAGCAAAGAGGTTATACAGCAATATTAAACGTTTGTGGTTCAAACGAAATAAAATAATTTCAACGAAATTTAAATGGATTGATATGACAATTAATTAAAATTTTACGACCCAGTCCGAAAAGCGTTGAGTTTACAAAAGTTATACCTTTCATTCAACGATATTTTACTAAAAGTTGAAACCTTAAAGCCATTTGAGACTTTGATTGGGGCGAAGATTTGTTTGGATCTTTGTAAATTTATTTAATTATAGAGTTAAATAGTGTTTGTTTTATTTGGAAGGAAGCTTTTACTGACGACTTCGTCACTGCGTAATTCAAATATCTATATCTGTGTCAGATTTCATTGAAATTTACTACATCGTTTTCGAATTACCTGCAAACAAACATTTACAAATGAACTAAAATTCTGGTTTCATTGTTTTCGAACTTCGAACGATTTTTTTTTGTTTTTGAATTAGAATTTTTATAAGTTATATTAAGATTCCTGAACATGCTTGTAAAAGTTATCATTCACATACGAGCGTTGATATGTAAGAAAGGGGATCGAGTTATTAAAATGTAAATTTTATGCTCGAATAATTTATAAAGGTAAATTAGGAAAGTTTGATCACTTGTAAGTTTTCACAATCTTTAATACTATAAAATATTTAGTAACATCGTCAAGGATTTATGATAAAATTCATACAAAGGTTATCAACTAAATTATTAATAATTTAACAGTAAAATAATACTAATATGTTGATCGTCAAAAATTCAAACACAATTTGAAAGATGTTTTTTTTTCTATTGTATTAGAATTGTACGTTACTTCTCCACAATCATTTTAACTTTTTTTTTTATACAAGCGAAGGGGCAAACGAGCTTCGGGATCACAAGGGTGATCGTGGTAAACTGTGTTGAATTTTACATTCATTTGTTTGTGCCTATCTTAAAATGTGGTTCAAAGTTTTCACTTCACGTATCAGACTTTTAATTGTACCAAAATTCTTCGAATATTTTAGCATATTCAACTATCTTAGATACTTTATTAAACATTGAATCAAATTTCAAATCTAATTTAGATTAGTTAGTAACTGAAGCTTTTCTAGGCCAACCCTTATCTTATGATATCTTTTGTAACCGCTCGCTTTTGTATTCAATAGTTTGAATAGACGTGAACGCTCATTAGGGTGAACAAATATGGAAATATCGTTCCTTCAGAACCTTCAAAGTGAAATATGAATTTGGGACAGTTTTGATACGTATTTATAATGCTTTACTAACAAATGATGAATTGTAATAATGTACAGAACTAAGGTTAAAGTGTCACTAGCCTAAGGTATCTGTACTTTACCTACAGATCTAGCGTTCGTGGGTTCGAATCCTACCACCTTTTGTCCACTATATCCTATCACAAGCTTTTTCAGGTTTACGTGGAATGTATATAATTAATATTAATAAATTAAAAACAATCTGCAAATATGTTAGTAAAAGAAAAAGATCAAAGGTCGCGAGCAAAAGCTGTCCATTGTTATTGTTTGAAATCTGGCTTCGAATCAGATATGATAATAAATTCAAAGTTAAGCATAAAGGTTTTATTGTCAACGTTATTAAGCAATAAAAGTTAACCTATTGTAGGGTCCGGATAAACTGATATCGCATTTAACCCACCGTAAGCCGAGGTCAGGGCTCAATTCATTTTAAACTAACCCAACCCTTGTTTAGGATATGTTTGCTTTATTGTTTCCTAGTACGGTCACTGCCACAGTCTGGGATACAGGATTTGTGTAATTGGACATTTGAATTTATTAAATTACTTAATTGTTTTGTTTAACATTTGTATTATAATCCAGTTGAATGAAGATATGTTTTAATGAATTATGTACTAGAAAGGTCTATGTCCAGTCGTGGACAGACAAATGGTGGTCATGATGATGAACAAGATCTTATAAAATTCAGGAAAACAAGAATAAATTCCATTTTTTTATCCATATTGCATGAAATTTCTGTATAAAAATCTGAATCAATAATACCTTCATAATTTACAGGCTTTCATTATGAAATGAATGGAAAAGGCTAAAGGATTTGAACTAAGCCTCCAGCATTTCAATCAAAAACAACACAAGAAGACACTCAAAATACTTACTTTTTTTTTTTAAAAAAAACTAGACGATTTTTCTTGATATACTAATATTTCTTGTAATCATTTCTGGTAAGCTTGTAAAAGTTTGTGTTAGGATATGATCCCGGAGAATAGTCGAATGGTAGGATTCAAACCCATAACCGCTAGATCGTTAGACCATTAGGCTATTGGCGCTCCCTATGCCTATGGTTTCTTTCTATCACTATGCCTATGGTTTGAAAATTCAAAGTACTTCAGGCTCCAACCCTGACTGTTGTACGGACGTTGCTTTCACCAACTATTACTAAAAAATCAACAAAATCCATTATTACTTCTAACGTAAAATAAATGCTATGGTTGCTATACATTTTATATAGTGTAAGCGTCATTCAGTAAAATCTATTCACATTTATATTACAAAATGTGACCTGTCCTATTTAAAGCTATTTCCAACCAATTGCGGTTAAACGGTAACGTATTAGAATTAATCTGTTGACACGCGTTAAACATTTATTTAATTCGTGAAATATTTGGGGCAAATAAATTTCATTTCATTAATACAACAATTTAAATCAATTCAAAGTATAATTAAATCCAGCTATATTGAAATATGTAGCGTAAACTAACCTAGAAGCGAGCGAACTTTCATTTCAGAGGACGACAACTGTGGTTGCTCTGGTATTGCGGATGTCGACGAGCATCCATGATCACCTAGTTATCTCGCCGCTCATTTGCCTCCTTCTCTTGTAAAAAAAACTACTTTAATGCTTTCACATATTGCTGTGTATGGATAGACTCTTGTCTATTTTTTCCCGTCTTCAAAACTGCTTAAAAAGTATAGTATAGCATGTTAAGAAAAGGAAAGAATTACATGTGACATGATCTTCAGGGAAGGCCTAAGAAGAGATGGATGGACTGAGTATAAGAAGATGTTATTAAGGGGGGTGTGACAATTGAAATGACTGAGGAAAACTGTGTTAATCACAGGGTGATGATGACGCTAATAATAAATATAAATTGGCCGGTGATCAAATAAAATCTTGTGATGAGTTTATGATATAAATTCTATATAAATCCTACCAGATATATTTTAAAACGAAACCAGATACTGCATCGTCAAAAAGCGTATATTTTATTCCAACTGCGGACCATCTGGTTACATTCGGTTCCGATATTAGTTTGGTCAGGAATGAAAAACATTTAGACGTAGAAGATTTAAACTACCCTTAACAGACAGCCACTTAAAAACTCGTTAAATATTTTGAATATTGAGAGTAATGACTATTAAAATATACTTATAATACGAACAATTGTTTATTCTCAAAACGGAGGAGGTTTTATTAAAATAAAACAAGTCTTGACTAACGTGAAAGAAATTTATTTGGTAGATCAGATTACACATTTTTGTGGCTAATAGTAATATATCAATATTTCTGTTTAAATAGACAGTAGTCAACTTTGTGGGAGTATTGAGATACGTCCAGGGATGACAGCCGAAGACTGGTCATCGTGGCGGGCTTAGAAGGTCTACACCTAGCAGTGGGCAACGTGTTGTTCATATTTTGAAATGTTCTATTTTCGAATTAGTTTTAGAAAATATTTTATAAACTAAACATTGATATATATTTAAGGGATTCGACTTACATAAATTATATTAATATTGTTAAGTAATGCCCTTCATTGTAAGTAAATAGTTTATTGTCTTGTTGATAAAATGAAGAACAATCCTATTAAGTAAATAGCACACATAAATAACATGGTTTAGCTATCTTGATTGGATCGTTCATTCCATTATTCCTTATATCGAATATGGGCCGTGAGTTCCCTTGATGCTAATGGATGTATGCGGTTCTATACAATATTCTCGACGCTGCAATCTCTAGCGATTACGCAAGGATGCGGTTTCATTTGGTCACTTGTAATCATGCGACTAATTTCATGCTTGATAAATCGGTAATGAATTTATTGTTTTCATAAGGATATGATATTTACTGTATTAATATTTTGTGAATATACTTAATAAAATAATGTTTTTCAAATACCATACATACTATCTTGATGGCTGGCTTGCTACAAAAGTCTGGTATTCGCCCACCTTCGCGTAAACTGCTGCATTGTGGAATGGTTTTATCCCCGGCGACTTAGGGTCGTACCAGAAACGAGCGTTCCTCATTCTCAAAGACCGGCAACGCATCTGAGGTTTGTCTAGTATTGTTGATGTCCATGGAAATCGATCATCACCCTTGTGATCCCGCTACTCGTTTGGTCCCTTCTCTTATAAAAATATAGAAATAAAGAAATGGGAAAACAAGTTCCTAAAGAACGGAACATAATCTTTCTTTTGCGGGTTTATTTATTTGTAGACTATATTACAAGACCTTTTCACATAGTTTATTTATCTTCATTAGTAAAGCTGACATTACTTGCGATGGTAGCAAGATAGTGCAAGCTTTCATTACTGACTGGTAGCTTTGGAATACGATTTGTATCTTGTATTGACTTTTTTTTGATACGCAAAATGAGATATCACAATTTGTAATGTTCTTTTCTATATTTGTAAGATTTTTATTCACTTCTGTAATTTGTTAGTTCGATATTGTTGCAAAATAAATAAAATGCTTTGGATATATTTCTGTTTATTGCTAAAACACGATTGCATTTTGTTTTTCCCAAAGTTGGAAAGGACGTTCTTTATTTGAAATCTAATCCATTAGAAGCTTGTTTGACGGCTGTTATCTATTGTTGTCTACTTCAAAACAATAGAACTAACTCGGTCTCTGTCACTACAGAGATGCTTTTAAGTAATAGAAAATGTTTGGAAGTATATTACATGTTTAAGACAAAGAAACAATACACATATAATATTTACAACGACCAAAAATACCTCGTTTTTTTTCTAATTAATATTTTATCTGTCTAAATTATTTTCAAACAAATATCAGCCAACTGCAACCCCCCTCTAAGTTACCGGCTTTAGGCATTTTTTTAATTCTTTATTAATAAAAAAATATATTTTTATCATCATCAGCTGACTATACGCCCCAATCGAAGGGCTCAGAGCCTATCCTATTATTAGGGGTGACTAGGCCATTGTATCTTTTATCGAAGATTAATCCAAGATTTGTTTTATTTTATATCCAGATATAAGTTTGTTCCAATGTCGTCGTGATGAAATTTTGTAACAAGAAACTTTATCTAAAATTCCCTTTATTTCGTGGCAGCGACATTTTGTAAGTAGTAGTTGTTTATTGTTTTAATCTAGGCAATATTTTCTTCGCCAGACCGTTATTAGTGAAGCAATTAGGGAGACGACGCTGCAAGAACATTTATCTTTTTTTCGTGTTACGAAAATAACCTTTGAAGATTTAGCAGACAGCGGAAGGAAGTATACGCTTTCTGTTTTATAATAAATATCTCTATCTTTAAAACCTTGGTATTTTTTATCACTTCAAAATCTTGAACTTCAAATGACCATACCAAGCCAAGATAATACAGACCTTATTAGATATATCCTTCGGGTGGTTTGGAGCTGGATAATTAATTTGATAAATAGATTGAGTAATTTGATATAAACATAACGACTACAACTATAAAAATTTTGTTAAATACTATTATTAATCTATAATCGAATTCTATAGAGATTAGAAAGTATAACAAACGTATATAAACAATTTAACTTAACAGTAAGAAAACAAACCTATACTCAAGAAATTACATTGTCAGTCAGTAACAATTGTAAGTATAACTTTTTTTTCTTCAAGTACTAGTATTTTTTTTAATTAACTAAAATTTCTTGTAATCATCCCATGTATGTTTAAAAAGCTTGTCTTTGGATATGGTTCACGACAGTAGTCGTATGGTGGGATTGAAACCCTCCGTCGCTTGATCGATAGACCGTGTCTTAACAATTAGGCTATTGGCGCTTCATTGAATTCGAGTACAGTATATAATTTTAGTTAAAAGGCTTTCATGTAACATGTTAGAAGTTGCTTTGTACGTAAAAGTTAGTAGAATCCTTTAACACGTACCCTTATCACATATGGGTCTTCTGACATAATCTCTGAGCATATCAAAAGCAACGTTTCGCTTAGTTGAAAATGTTACGTAATTTCAAAAGCAATAATTTTTACATAGAAAATTTTGTTATTTGATATACAGTACGTAAACAAGAATGTAATGAGATTGAATGTGGATAGCTACATTGGTAAAAGAGCGAAAGTTTGGATGGATTGTGTGAATGAAGATATATAAGAAGGGAGTGAATAGATCGGCTGATAGAGATGTATGGAAGATTAATGCATACATTGCCAACTGTCCGTAAGGACAGGTTAACATTATTCTTTATGTGTATTGATAAACATAGTTTTATACATTCAGAAACATCCTAAGAGTTATTTCAAATTACTTAACGTCTTCGGCAATACCAAATCGGACTGTACAGTAAAAACCGAAGGTGTGTATCAAGCTTTATGTATTTTGTATTGTGTAGTACTGTAGTATCGATTCGAGAGCACTTGGCCAAACAATAACTAAACGATGCGTGTTCTTTGTCCATTTAGCAACTAATGATATCTCATTATCTACTGAGATGTAAAAAAAAGAACATCGTCAGTACTGACTGACGATGTTCTTTTTTTTTACATAACGCCGCAACATACTTTAAATATATTTCCTTCTGCTACAGCAGTTATATAAAACGTTTTTTTTTTAGAGAGATTGATTGATATGTTTTATATATGTGAAGTCTACAGAGAATAATGCCGTCATATATAATAATATTTTAATCAAATATACCTCTGTATTTTTTTGGATTGTCTAACCATAAATCTCAAAAGCGGTCGTCATATTGCGGAAAATACGGAACTAATTTCTTTACGTCCATTAGAAAGCGGAGTAATTGAGAAGCCGATTGAAAAGCCCCTGGGATAGGATTTCCATATTATTCGTTAGACTAAAGATTCAACAAACAATCAATTTAAAGCTTTAAAATCGAATTTATTGTCGTTTTTAATAACTAGCTTTATTGCTATGATTTAATTGCTCTACCGTAACTGCACGTTGTATCGAGAGAGCTTTTTCATGTTCAATTAAGCTAAGATTACTGGAACAGCTTTATCAGCGGTTATTATTGCGTACCATGCTAGCTTTAACTTAAAAGCTTTTTAATAACCGACTGCTTCAGATTTATTGAAATATCGCCGAAATAATAAAGTTTTACTATGAGGATCTATAGGATAGAAATTATATTTTTGACTGACTGAATTATATTTATTTTTATTTGATTTATATTAGACTAGCTATACGCACGACTTCAGTCGCGTGGAATCTAGTCTTTGCAACACTTTTCGTATTTGGTCATGGGTTTTGAACTTATAACTTTCATTGATAAATAGACTAGTCAAGAGAAAAATAATTTGGAGATTAGCGCGCTTAAAGTCATCAACTTTATATGTATTGATTGGTTAATAGTTAATATAGTTGGTATTGGAACAAGGGCATTTAGCAGGTTGTAAATCGATCGAATGTCGAACACTGCCAACGAAAACAAGATTTATGTTGACTTGTGCCTTAGTGCAGAACTATTTGGCGTGAAAACTTGTTTGTAAAGTAAGTTGACGCTCGGAGACTCGTGGGAGATTTATACATTTCCACACGGAGTTGGATAATTTATATTTCAGAAGCCTTTCCGCAGCCTTTCTGATGCTGCCAATATTACATTCGATATTCCAGTTAGTTTTCCGTCTGAATTTCATTTGATCATAATTGTGTATTTACCATGGAGACTGTATTTTTTTTTATCACACAAATATTTTTGTATATCATTTAACTTCTAACTTAATTAACTATAATATCATGAAATATTCTATTTAATTTCGTGTTTTAAAATTTGCTGTTAAGAAACAATAAAGAAAAAAACAGGCAATACATATAACACCGGGATATCATAAAAAAAAATACGACCTCGTGCATTCAATGCTGCAATTAACTGTTGACCAACTTCACGTTTCACTTCAAGTTTCAAACAGAGTTATATAGCATTTACTCATGCACTTAACAGAGTATTGCAATCCGATTATCCAAAAGGTAATTACCTCTAGACGCATGCAACATCGAACCTCAAAGATATACGCCCGAGGGAAATTATCGGAACACCACGACCCATATAATGCATGAATAGTGCAAAAGGATAATTTAAGGTTATAATATAACGTATTACTTCATAGTAGAACAAGCTAATATGTTAAAATAATAGTAACCAATCAACATCATCAACAGCCCTTGTCTACCCACTGTTGGACATAGGCCTTTCCCAATGCCTTCCACAGTATGCGGACCTCCGCCTTTCGCATCCAACGATTTCCTACCGTCCGCACTAAGTAACCAATGAGATCAATATATTCCGGCAACGCATTTGTGATTCTTCTGGTACTTTGGACGTCCATCTGCATCGGATCAATTGATACTAGGAGATTCGTGGCTCGTTTATCACCTTCTCGTATTTTGAAAAAAAAAGGTATTTTAGTACAAATTTTTCGGCGTTGTAAACTTATAAAGTTTAATTCAAACAAAATAAGAATTAACAAGCGTTGGATGCGGTCCTGTAACTGTAGCTGCAGTGGTCAGACAAGGGCTGATGATGATGACAATTAAGTATTAATTTGTTTTATAGGAAAAATAATTTAACCGCATATCTCACTTATTCTATACTTGATTTTGATATTTATTGTTAATTGCACAAAGTCTAATCTTCAATCTGTACAGAAAATTAATCAATAAGTAAGCATCAAGCCTAGTTTTTGTCTATCATCTGATCGGAGCAGTTGGCGCCACGCCAAAGTTATTCATCACAAGTTTTTGTGACAGTTCCAAGTAATATGCCACTGCGGCCCTCGCACGCTAATGAATTTGGCGAAGCAATTATATTACATTTGTTTCACTTTAATAATATATACCATAGATGTTTACGCTTAATAATAGAAGATTCTCGTAATATATCAATCTCTTTTATTTACTGAAAAACTAAAAACGTATTTTATTTATTTTTACGCAAGTCAACTTTAGATTGTACGCAATTATGTTGTTTTAACAGTTAAATATAATTACACTTTACATTAGAAAGTATTTAATAATTACCGTTAAATTTATTAGCAGAGAAATATAGTCCCATTTCTCGTCCCCTACTCTGTATTAAGGAAGGCGACGTATCTGCGAATACAAAAATGCTATATTGGCGAATCAATATAGCATTAAAAAGCGTAAGCGCCAATATTCTAATAGTTAAAGGTACGGATTTCCGATCAGGTGGTCGAGAGTTCGAATCCCGCCATTCGACTATTTTCGTAACCATATCCTAGTCCAAGTCTGCACCTAAAAATATTAGTGAATTAAACATAAATCTTCTGAAATTTAAAAAAAAAATAAATTGGATAAACTGACGCACACTGAGTGGTGTATTTAAACGGTCCATTAGTATATATTTCTAGATCTAAATCTACACAAAGGGACATCCTTAGCAACCATTAAAATACATTAAACGCTCAGACAAGTGCCATAGAAAATAAATTTTCCTTTCTCCATCTCCACTTATATTTCATATATAAAATAATTGTACTCGTAAACAAATATTATCATGTAATGCATATAAATCATAATAATGTCCGTCGTCAGTCAGCACAAAGCAGTAAATGAGCTACCATCGTTCACTTTACGCAGCTCAGTGTATAATTCGTCGTCGTCACAATTCAGTAGGTATGAAAACATTATTGAACATTATTTTTGTAACACGCGCTTAAATACTTGTGTTATAACATACTGCCATTTCTTTAGTTTTAATTAAAAACATATGTAATATCTTGAAGACGATATCGAATATGGAATGAAATAATTGTTACTTGCTTACTCCGCTGGCGCAGCCACCCGAAGTGGGTCTTGGCCTCCGACATAAGAGATCGCCAACGTAGTTTATCCTGCGCCGTCTCCTGCCAGTTACTTGCAAGCAGCTCATGCAGGTCTAGCGGCGTCATTAATAAATAATTGTTACTTTTTTATTCATTTTGAAATCACTAATTGTCGTCAACGTGAAATTAAAAAAAAAGCCTTTTAGTAGCTTAAGTAATCTTCCAGGCTATGTTCTACATGTACGGCATTTTTTTTTTTAGTTGTTATGGAGATAAGGAATAACAACCATCTAGACACGCAAACAAGCGCCAATAGCCTAATGGTATTGGGTAAAGATTTCCGATGACGTGGTCGAGAGTTCGAATAAGGCCATTCAATTATTGTCGTTAATCACATCCTAACATAAGTCTGGAACTTAGTGGGAGTGGTAAAAGTAATATTAGTAAATTAACAAAAATCTGCTGATATTTAAAAAAGTTTTTGTTTCCGTCCAAGTACGATTTGGGGGCCTTCAAGAGTAGAGTGAATGGCCACTTACTAAACTAGCACGTACCATATTTCGACCACGTCACTTGGCATCGGGTGGGATCGTGGTCAAGCGTTAGTTTTGAATTTATAAATAATTTAAAAAAAGTAAAGTTCTATATATTTGTTTTATATAAATATTAGTAGACGTTTATACTTTAGCAATTAAAATGTTAAACCGTACCCAAATCGTTTAAATTCAAATTCAAACATTGTTTTTCCGAATAATTTATTTGTCGAGGCCGTGTTTAGCACGCAATAAATCCAACAAGTGTCGAACATTGCGAATGGAAATAAGATTTATATTGACTTCCCCGTTCGAAGATTTGGCGTGATAGCTTGTTTGGGAAGTAAGCTGGAGCCGGGGGATTTATAGATCCGTGCATGCTGATTGATAGTATGCCCAAAATAGAAATGACTTCTAACGTCTGCAAACTTAGTTTCGTATTTGAATTGTGATAAATTACATATATTAGAAGGTTATTCAGAGACAAACGAGATAATAACGACACTGAAACGATATCAATTTTGTTTTTGTATGTTACATAAAGTTACCAAGGAGTCTTATATATTAGTTACGTAATTACCTACATAATACCTTGTATGTATATAGTAATATATTTTCTATCATAAAAAATTACTAATAGAAAATGTTCTCTTTCTTATATATATATATATAAGAATAAGGTATGATTAAATTTTCCTTGTTAATCTATTTTACAATCAAGGTAACTTCCCAAAATGTCTATCGTAAAACACTAAAAACACAATTTTAGATCTACCAATGAACCTAGGTGGTCATGTTTTGAAAGTACTAAAATCTGCGATTATAGTTATATTTAATTAGTATCACAAAATGGTGGCGAAAAACAGTCTCCGGAAACCTTTTTCTTTGGATAAATTACCTAAGTGTTGTCATTTGCAATATATTATGAATAAAATCTATACCGAATTAAATGCCGAACTTATCTAAAACGTTCTATTATATAACACATGTTAATGTTTCAATCTTATTTTTGATAATTCTCAAATATTTTTTTACCACTCCAAATAATTTCTCAGCTTGGGCAAGGATATGGTCTTCGACAATAGTCGAATGACTGGATTCGAACTGTCGACTACGTTATCGGAAATCCGTACCCATAACCATTAGGCTATTGGCGTTATTAGGATATTGGCTTAATATTTATATCTACTTGTATAATTACTTACTATTTTGTAAAACATGTAAGTTGTATAAAGAAATTGTGAACTCCTTAGGACGGGGCTAAAGGAATCCAATTAGAATACACTTAAGAGGATCTATTGTTTTGTTATAAAGGCACGTATCGGAACTTGGTTCACTTTACAAAGGGCTCTTTGAGTCAATATAAAAGTACCTTGTACAATCAATGCCCTTCGCGGTGTTTCACTTGCAGAAAAATTGCCATATTCCTTTCAACGAGACGAACTCCGACTCTTCTTGCAAATAACCAATCAAGTATCAAAAGTCGATCAAAGGACGGGATGTTAGTAAAATTCCTGCGTACATCTCTCTCAAAGGTCGGCAACTTATTTGTGGTTGTTCTGGTATTGCAAGAGTCCATGGGCGTCGATGATCACTCTTGTCATCTTCCTCCTCGTATAAAAATAAACAAATAAATCGTGCGTCCTAGTTAGACCTATTAGTTATTGTTTAACCATCGTCGTCTTAATGCGTACTAAACGTTCAACAACTATAGCTTTTAAGACGGGACACTTCGAAAGGTTTCGATTTTACGTTTTTATTGGACGTAGGTCGAGTAGATCGTGTACTGACTGTTAAGACAAGCAAAACTGTATCTTATTGTTATTGAAATAAAGAGTATTATTATATTCAACAAAATTTATGTTATAAAATATATCGCTATTTCATCCATATTAATCAGAATGAGTGAGACAGTATGCTTTAGTTATAATGCTCCCGTTTCTATCTCTAGCTACGTCTATGTTCCACCATCTGCTTTCTTTTGTTATAAATATTTAAAAAAAAAAACGTTTACGGTCTTTTATTTTTTTTATTGTGTAACCCATTTAACTACACTAGTACATCTATACTCTTAAAAGTTATTGAGTCTGTACTATTAGTATATGACTGGTGGATGAGGTTACTTTTGTCACGGCATTTTGAGTGCCAAGTTCACGCTTGTTGTTCGTTATTTTGTGTTATTTATATAAATTATAGTAAAATATAGTTCAAAATATAATTTTTGTTCCCGTACAAACTTTGGATTATAATTCATTATCAAGGTTCCCTTTTCCCTTTGAAGGGTCGGCAGAGTATGTTCTACTCTTCCATACATCTCTGTCAGCTCATATCTGAACTCACACACTTCCTACGCATATCCTCTTTCTCGCAATCCATCCAAAACTTCGGTGTTCCTCTACCTTTACAGCTATCTAAACGGTAGATTACAATTGTTTAATTAAATTTAAATGTATATAATACCGTTAATGATAACCGAGATGATATAAATTCCGACGCGTAACCACTAAGCCGCTCCTGAATGGGATTAACTGTACCGGCAACCGGTCTCATTCGTTATAACCATTCATTGAACGGAACTTAGCATAATTGCGTCTGCGAATTAAAAAAAAAAAGAAACTTTTAACGATGCATTAATTGAACTAGGACGACGAGTTTTGAATTTTGCTCTTTTAAAAATTAATGCCGCGTAGCATTGCAAAAATAATGTATTCTGAAAGCGTTTTGTCGTTCTTGCATGAACGTTTTATGTATGGTGTCATACATTTTCTCATCTTTTTTTTATGCTTGTAATTATCAAGAGTGCATTAATGTCTCGCGTGGAATTTGACCATCTTTAGAGCGCGAGACTCTCAACAATGACCAAAGTAAATATTACGTCTTGACATATCTGTTGAGAAACTTACTGTTTTGCATTAAACATATCATTGTTTCCATTTTATCAGAATGAAAGGGACAACAATATATTTTTATCCGTTTCCACAGTGGAAAGCCAGTTACGGGTAGGCCGTTGTCTACTGCAAGTTATTAACTTGAATACACGCGTAATGTCCGATGGACGTTTCGGTATATTTTATTTTATACAAATCATAGCTAGATTTTTCTTCCTTCAGATTTACATTTCTTTTTTCAAAATGTACCAATTTTATATGGCCTTTCATTTCAATACCAACCAGTATAAGACAACTAGTATATCACTTAAAACCGTTCTGTTCATCTTAGATTCTTGTTATCCAAATGTCTCTCTTGCGTATTTGCGACGTCTTTTCAATGGTATTGAATACAAAAGCAAATCTCTACAAAGTTCGATATAGTCAAGCCAAGAAAACTAGGATGTGGCATTTTTATTATTTAAATAAATGTTAAAGAAAAGTTTACACCCAGTCCAGAAATGACAATTCAAAATTTTTTTTATATTAAAAATTGTTTTATTCATATCACCGCGTTGACTTAAATTATATTAAATTTATTGTTCATTGGTTTACAC
This sequence comes from Papilio gigon, assembly GCA_027563995.1. NCBI lineage: Eukaryota > Metazoa > Arthropoda > Insecta > Lepidoptera > Papilionidae > Papilio > Papilio gigon. Next base: position 1,270,494 of record JAODUI010000003.1, read on the forward strand.
AACTTTGTTAAAAAGTGATCTAAAGTCTTCGGTTCTTATATTAATATAATAATAATACAAATATTCATCAGTGTTATCATTAGTTTATTAGTTTATGTCCGTTATATACCATGTCCATTGCTTCCTTGCGTTCATCGACGTTCGGGTTTAATGTACCATGATATTCAGTACTGAATCTTGTGTTTAAACAACTTTTCAACATTGCACGAGCTCGTGTACTTATTTTATTTTATTGCGCAGTTTTCAAATAACAAACAGATCAATATGGATTCATGAAATTAAATTACAAACTTTGAATAAAAATATTTCTTCTTCTTCGTGCTCTTTATTGCTGAAGGTCGCGCTCAACTCGAAGCCTCACTTCTCTCTCTCTCGCCCTCACCGATGAGTCGACGAGCCGCCTCGGCTCGGCTTGCCTCGGTCCGAATATTCAGTCCTAGGAATTGCTGAACTTGGTCAGACCAGCGAGTAGGTGATCGGCCCCGTGCTCTTTTGCCTGCGATTCTGCCTACTATGACCAGCTTGTCCAGATCATCCGGCTGTCTTCGGGAGATGTGGCCAAAGTTAACAGATTAAGGAACTTTTATTACAGAACTTTGTAAGTTATAATTAACTTATAGTATTAAGTAATATTAAGTTATATAATATATGTATATAACTTTTCATAGTTTCTATTTACGGTAGAAATGGGATCACGACCTGAAGTGCTAATTATAAATTGCGTGTCGACGAATTCAATGGAAATGAGAATTACATTTGCACATGTCAATGGCTGTCAATATCATTTATAGTCTACGGATATATTTTGGAACATTCTATTTTCATAATGTATGTAAATTATATCAAAATTATTTCAATACGTTTGGACAATACAAGGATTTTATATCGACTGTTTTATTGTTTTGTTTTCGTATCGGTAATGATTAATTAATAAAAAGGTCAAATCAGTAATTGCTTAACAATTTGATTTTGAGCTTATTCAGGGAACTGCAAATGTATTTGTTTCTTTTTTTTATTCGTTACTGATCTCCCATAGCATCATAAATGGTATTCGCTTACTTTAAAATATGTCTTATTTTTTTTATTTTCTTATCTATATAAAGATGTTCGATTCTCGGAGGAGTATATACAGAGTATATACAAAGCATGTACCATTTCAAAATTATTGTTTCCGATTGAATCATTATTGTTCAATTAAATAACTATGTCCCCTTACATGTTTCGTGTTCACAAATTGCAGTAAAGTTGTGGAACCGCTCCGCGGCACGTTCCAGACAAAACTTTATCTACCCACACGTGCTAATGAATTCCTAAAGCTTACCTTCAATCAAACTTTTCTAATTCACCATCATGAAATATGTCAGGGAATTTGAATTTTGATTCCCTAAACCTTTCTCTCTGGAAATGATTCTGTTTTGTTATTACAATGCTTTCAAAGTGACATAATATCATATTTTATGAAATACGAATTGAATTTCAAGTGAGTAATTTAGTTATAATAATAATAATAATTCATTTAATCCATTTCAAAACATTAAAACCTCATTACAATAATGAAAGAATCAAATATGAGGTAATAAATAAAATAAAAAAAAGAAAGCATAAAAAAAACAACATTTTAGTCATTTTTATCACGTTTATTCTTCTCACTCTTTAGATGCCTCAACACTAAGGGAGGTTAGCCATCAACTAACTTAGAAACGCTTAATCCGGAGCAGAAAAATGATGTCGAAACAAGGATTTTTCTTAGTGTGAACTTCATCAGTTTCGTCGTTTACAAGACAAAATGACATTTTGAAAATAGACTCCCGTTTACATGGAAAACTGATATGAAATACTCCACCTATAGATACTAATATATCCATTTGGTATTTACCGTATTCTTATTTATAATTAACTAAACTTTTTCCATTGTCTCTGGGGCTCTGCTTCCTGTGGTAGGTGAGAACTTGTGTTACAGGAAACGGTGCCTTCTTTTGATCAATAATTACTAAGAGACAGGATAAACAATGATTAGTCCGTCAGCAGAGCCGAATGTTCTATGAAGTTTTGGTTTTATGAATAAAAAGTTAATTTCGATACCATTTTAAATTATCGAATATTTTTATAATTCTCAATAAGTCAATTGACAAAAATTCCATACACATTTTTGTTAAGTAAGCATGTAATACAATTTTATTAGCTTATTCATATTGATTTGATAAATTCAAGTCGCCACAATGACGACTGAAATTCTTTTGATAAATACTAAATGTTAAAACGTAGGGAAGGTGGGCGACATAATTAATTTGTTCAATAAATTCAGTATTTTTTCCAGCGGGAAAAATGATGTGACAAATGAATCTAATTTACTTTTTCTCGAACATTTTTTAATAAAAAATATTTATTAATGTACTGAGAATCGGGAGAAAGACAATTAAATTAATAAAAAAAATTAATCTATTAGAAATTTTATAAGCGTCGATGGCTCAGAGACTAAGCGCTTAACTTGTAATCTGCATGTCCGAGGTTCAATCTCCGCTGTGTCGCTATGTTGGTATTTGTAAAATATTTCAATTATCCAGTGAACTAATCTTCAATCTCTTGTTCTGTTCAATCATCCTTTCCCCTGCTTTTATGTGACACAGTCTCTTCTCTTCCTCACATCAACATTCCTATAATATGCATTATTTTATAGTTATTGTAAATATAACAATAGTCACTAGATCAGATGAACTTGTTTCTCATTGCCTTTTAAAATCTTTTTATTTTATACGAGAAGGTGCAAACGAGCAGCGGGATCACAAGAGCGAACATCGACGTCCATGGACACGTGCAATACCAAAGGAAAGATGCGTTGCCGACCTTTGAGAGGTACGCTTGCTTCTTGAAGGCACCTAAGTCGTATCCACAACCAAATATCTATGTGCTAAAATAGAACCTTTATAACATATTCATATATGTACCAGACTATGCCGCTATTTTATTTAAATGTGTGATACGTAATGTAAACAACGTGAGTGCATCAAGCGAGCTTCACGTCTGAACGGACCGCAAGACACGTGTAGCTTTGACGGGGACATCTTTGGTATTTGCATTTCTATTTATATGCAAATCGCATACACATATTGCACAACACAAAGTCTATAACAACCTCGACCAAGGTGAAGTCAGTATTCAAGTTACAAATGATACAAGATAGAACTTATTTGACAATACTGTCACTAATTTTATATTATTCTTACAATTGATAACGTCTTTTAATAATATAATGATAATCAAGCTTATACGAAATACAGAAAGTAACTCTCCTTCGAAACATGTTAAAACATATCAAAGAGACATAATTGGATGGGAAAGACGAAAGACCTCACACTGTAGACGGCATTGGGGAAGCGGTACATCCAGCGATTGATAGACAAAGGCTAATGTTTATGAATAGAGAAATATCTAGATTTTAAATTATGTTTTCATAACTAAAAATTTGACAAACAATTTCGTCACCAGACAATAGATAAGAGATTGTATCTTCGTTAAACAAAGGCAAGGCGTAGACAAAACAAAAACAAAACCGTAACGTTATAGCATATTGTTTTCTAGAAAACTTTAAATCGTTATATCAATAATTATGAATAACAATGAAAACCAAGCTTAGCAATTACATCAGAATTTTTTCCAGATTTGGAATTCCTATAAGTTCTAAAAATATTTAAGGCAAAGGTTTATTTACATAAAATACTTAAATGAATTCTTAAATAGACAATATACGTAAAAGCAGAGTAGACAGACAAAGCTTTATTGTTTCTAAGATAGTATTAGAGACTAGTTTCTCCATGCAAATTGCTCGACAAATTCAGTTAGAGTTAGAAACAACAATGTTCGATTACAAAACCAGAAGTGTGTCAGGTCTTACTAAACTAGCAACCCGAATAAACTTAGTATAACCAAAAATCATCAACATCAGGCTATTTATAGCTGGGCAATAACAGATTTTTGATAATTTATTTCTTAGGAAAGGAAAAGAACACTTGCATAGATACACATACATAGACTACGTTAGATTTAAAGAGAAAAACAAAGCCACAGAAGCTATTCTGACATAAATTCCAAAGTTAATTATTTAGTTTAACATTACGATGATCTTAAAGTCATTAACGCTGTTTTATAATCCAAATAGAGTAACAGTTTTATTTGATGGACAATTTGTGGGAAGAAAGAATTACATGGTATTAAAAAATTAGCTTCTTGGTAATGTTTTCTATCATGATAATGATATTAGATGGTTCTCCAGACAGCCGCAATATCTCTGTGCGATGTAACTTGTCCCTTAATTGAAACTGATAAAGTTCATTCATTTATCTAATTTCTCGTTTTTCCTTTCCGATGGATATTTATTATGTTCTTATTAGAATTTATTACTCTCTGTGCATTAATTTCGTACGTAAGAGCTTCAGAAATTTCATGATAACCAGACTTGTTCGATGTATTTTAAGCATTTAAACCCTAAATGAAACTATCAATTCTTTATTCTTGAGAACTCTATTCAAATGAAAATAATTCAGGTCTTATTTCCAGACAACAATGGTGACTTGATTATTTTCGACCACAGCAAAAGCAACTATTGTTAGATTTCAAATATAATTAGGTCACAGCGGTCTCAAATTTAAGAAAAATGGTTCCATATAATTTATACGAAGTTTTCATGTTGTTAGCACAGAAGCGTGAAAGCGAAGAGAGGTAGAAGCGAATCTATCACTCAAAGAACAAGACGAAAATGGAACATAGATTTTTACAATATTGATTTATTTTCCTGTAGAAAACCTGTTCGATGGGTACGATGGAAGGAACCAAATCCATGCCAGTCTTCTTCTTTACAAGCTGGAAACGTATTAACAGTTCCTCTTAGTATAACGGATGTCCATAGATATAAGTTTAGATGACCCACGTCCCCTTTATCCCCGTCTCCTATAAAAACCAAGTTTCGCTTCGCTTCCGATTAGCTTTCGCGTGTGCTGCCAGCGTCAAACAAATCGTTCCTTAGCCGTCGTTTCAGTCACGTAATATGAGAGTTCTGAATTGGGTCACGAGTTTGCCAGTTTTAAAACTGTAGTTGTGAAGTTAGCGGGTTTCTGCTGCGTGGAAAATTTGCTTGCCAATAAGCCGGTGTAGTGATTTATACGATAATACCTTCGGGAAATTACCTTTCAATGCAATAATGCATTAGAGTTATGATATTTTTAAGACAGAAGTCTCAACTTGGAGACTTATTAAGCAACATAAATATCCTAGTACTTGTTTCTAGACATCATGGTTAAGATACAGACGATTTGTTTTATTCTTGTAAGGAATTCTTCCCACCAGGTTTTTTTTTCAAGATTTAATTAATATACTAGTACATGTAACTAGATAATAACAAGTTTGGCGATGCGTAAAATATTCCTCAAATAATATCCCACAATGGTCATTAGATCAAATGGAAGTGGCTCTTATCTTAAAACGGCTATTTAATAGCAAACGCCTTTTCGGGAACCCGCAGGAACGATAATGTCGACGACACTCTATGCTTAGAGAAAGTGTATTGTATATCAAGTAAGTAAGTATAAGTCATTTCTGTTACGGACTATCGATCGGATAACTGACTGATTGTTCGTATTTCTGAGTAAAACATCAGTAGAC
>JAODUI010000003.1:1278130-1290519 GCA_027563995.1 Papilio gigon
CCAGGTAATTGAGTTCGACGAGCTTGTGGAATGCTTGGTTGTGAATTTTCTCAATGCTATTTCCGCTTAAGTTAAGAGCCTTACCTCACCACAGGGAAGTTGCATTAGGGATGATTTAGACCTCGTTTTGCAGCAAATATGTAATTTTGTCTAATAGTATTTTGTTACACACTTGTAAATGTTTTATAGTCATTTGTTAGTTGAAAAATGTGATCTGTAGATACATATTCAATATTACCATGAACGCAATCTCAATAACAGTACGTAACAAGATGCAGTATCTCCCCTATGCGTATCTATATTATACTCTCGCTCTAAGCACAATTTGCGATGGAATTCCGCCATTACAAATAATTTCCAAACACCCAACACAGTACAAATGTTTTCCCTTGCTCGACTTAGCAGAAATCCGATAAAAGATTCTTTAGTAAATTTCACGGACCGAATCACAGAGTACCTCTGTTTTGATCTTGACAATAGGAAATACCTTCGGCAAAAACCACACTGAAATAGCTCGCTATCGGACAAAACCAACAAGAACACACCTTTTCAAGGTATTTTTTCGCTTCGATAAATTTAATTCGTCGAAAGAATTTTTTTTACTGAATTAACTAAAAAGAGCATATTGAATAAATTCTAGAAATAAACTTGACTTCTCGTTCCCCTGGCGTCTTTACAAATCAATATCAGTCTGTCAAAAATATAAACAGGGAAGGGACATGGTTGTAACGTTTTAACGTTCTTTTTACAATACAAATTAATAGAAAACTTTTATAACTATTATCATAAACATTTTACTGCCCACTCAGAGTTATATTCAGTCGAATAAACAATTTTAATGAACCATAACAACTGAATTATGCAGCGAAACTTGCAGTCCCGTAAATCCCTATTCATGTTTTTATACCTCACTATAAAAGTCTAAGGCGGTAACATGACAGGTATTGTAAATTTAGTCAATAGAAAATTATAGTTTTAGAAATAACGCGCTTTTGTCTGTGCGTCATTAGAAAAAGACAGCTGTGTAAGTAGTTCATGAGAATATGCAATTGTGTTATTTTGATTAACAGTAGAGTTTCACTGTTTTAACTTTGTGTACATAGTATTATCTTTTCAGACCATTAGAATGAGAGGGAGGACGTCCAACGAGTCTCACTGCAGTGGAATTCTACAGATAGAATGAACTTCCGTCTCGTTTTTGTTATTTATTACGTCTGTAACTTTTATTGGCAATTAAGGACACATAGAAGTGTTTGTAGAAATGTTTGTCAATTATCACTTTGCTATCCTGTAGATAAAATTGCAACGTCAATGGAATCCTAGTTCGATATACTCACTACGTATTTCACTATGACTTAGTGCCATCACTTCCTGCAGGTGGATAGACGAATTACTGCTGACTGTGGTGGATCACATAAGATAGACATTGGAGTAGACCTATGTCCAGCTGGGGACAGACAAAGGCTTACGATGATGATGATGATACTATGATATCGGTTACTACTTTTCGTTATCAGAAATCAAAGTAACTTTATAGTTGAAGAAAATTGAAGTTTTTTTTTACAGAACAGTCCGTGGTTATAAGAAATATATGAATGACACTTCCCGGTTTTGTGGTTATTGGTGACGATATAATTCTGACGCTTTAGACAAACCGCAAGTATATAAACATTCGAAGCATATAAATATAACTGCAACAATGTTTTATATAGTTCGATACATAATGGGTTTAACTGAAAATTACAAGTTTCTTATAATTGTTAATTCGTATTAAAAACCGTGAGAGCGATTCCTGAAAGTATTTAATACAATTCCTGGAATGTTTCGACAAAAAGCAATTTCAAACTAATTAATTCCCGGAGCCATCAATAATAGAGCTCCTAAACCAGTTTCTGGAATACCTGTTCTTACAAGAACTCAGGTAGACTGGCCCTTAGCGTGAGTCATTCACCTCGCGTACTAGTCTGATATAATCCTCTACACATCTTATCATTATAGGCATAGCGTTCATTTTCGTTTGCAAATAAATTGTATAGCGGCAAAGCCGAATTGTTTGTAAAAAGGTAGAGAATAAATGGGTCTTGTGAGCCGTCAATTTATTATTGTCACTTTAGTGTTCAGTATGTATTCGAACATCGGCCAAGGTAGTGTTACGTGTTATTAATTTAAAGTGAATCACAAAAACAGAGTGAATTAGTTTTATGTGGTCTTTGTGTTAAGGATCAATCAAGACAGGTAATTATTATTTATAATATAATTATTAAATTAATTCGATAAATTCTTCATTAAGAAAATTATTATCAATTTTAATTAAAAACAATTACGTATTAGTTTGTAAAATTAATTGAGTAATAATTAGATAGATTAATTGAATTTATTTTACAGCGAGTCTAATTAATTAATGTAATTTAATAAAGTAATATTAATAATTATATGGAATTATTAATTATTGAGTATTTATACAATGACTTCAGATTATTTTAAAGGTTTTTTTATAATTTTTAATTTGCATTTTATTCATTATTCTAATATAGTAATTAATTAAAAAGATTACAGTAACAAATTTCTATGCTAAAGTAGATAGTTTATTTTTTTATACGAGAAGGGGGCGAACGAGCGTTGTATTCACAAAAGTGATCATCGAAGCTTATGGACACCTGCAATACTGAATTAGAATTATGCAATATATAATTATGTATGCATATAAATGATTTAGTCAATAATTTAATAAGGATAGGTTGAGTTTCTTTTCTAAAAGAGTTGAAATACGTTAAAAATAGGAGAATGAGAAAAATACAGTTAAGTAACGTATCACATGTTAGTATATGAAAATTTATTTCAGCAATTACAATAATTTGTTTATGAAGGTGATAAGATTGAATGTGGATAACTAGAGGAAGACCGAAGAAGGCGTGGATGGATTGTGTGGAAGATGATATGCGTCGGACTTGTGTAATTTCAGATATGACGGGTGCTAGATGTGTGGAAGAGTAGAACATACTGTGCCGACCCCCCGTAGGGACACGCTTGATGATGAAATAATATGTTAATACGAATACATATGAAAATAAATACATATCTCACGGCATAATAAAGTTGGTAACTTCAGAATGTTTCGTATGAATACCAGTTTCGAGAAGGTTCTGTTTAAAACTGGTTATTATAAGAAAGGAAGACCTGGAAGTTGTTTGTCTATATTTGTATTTTTTCAATTATTATACTTTCATTGTAAATAAGCCTACTTAAGTTATCTTGTCGTCGGAACGTAGTTTGAAATATTACGTTAAGAAGAAATAAACCTACCTCATGAATAAAAACATAAAACAACTAAAATATTTTTATTTGCTGATAAAATACAATAAAGCAGTTTTAATAAAAAATAATCAGTTTCTACTGCAGAAATAGCCAGTTATGTGTGACAGGTGTTATGAATAAATTACGCTTTGTCTGTGGTTTTGTCAGTTCAGAATTAAAAAAAAAAACAAAGTAGTCCATATCCTTTTTCAGACAGTAACTTATAACTGTGTCAAATTTTATCCAGATTCGTCAAATCCTTTTGAAGATATGTGTCATAAATGTGTATTCATTGAATGATAGAAAAAATTATATATAACATTGTTTTATAATATAATTTCTAAAAAAATTAGTTACAACGAACTGCGTCTTCATAACTCTTACGTATTATTAAGTAATGAAATCAAAATTAAAAATTGTCCATCTATATTTATATTCAGTAATTCTATTAAATTAATGTCAAATAATACCAAAAAGGGTAACTGAATTATGAAAGTTCTTGCTGAAGCGTGGTGCGGGTGACACATGCTAGTGTGACGTTGACATCAGTCAGTACCACATGACTAGAGTTGGAACGTTTAGCAATTCATGTTTATCATTAACGATACCCTCCATTTAATGTTAGTATGAAAATTAGTTTAAAGAGCAAAATATTATTTAATTGATATTTATGAGGAGATTTCGTTAATTTTACATTAAAAATTGCAATTACTGCGCACAATTTAAGTACTTCATTATTAAAAAGAAACGTGAACTATTTATCGTAGCATCACATTCCTTCACTAACGTCTATGGCGTTGCGTTATACGCATAGCACTTTACTTAATTTTTCTTTCTATTTGATTTGATTTATAGACTAGGACATTCTGGCTTAGTTAAGTTTAAGTTACTACAGTTATTAATGATTTCATATATCATAAATGTGGCGCAGCTGAAATATTTGGACATAATTTGTAAATCACGGCAATTTTCAAGAGTGAAACGAAACGTTACTGAAACTGCCACCCGCACCATCCTCTCCAAACTCACATAAACACTGTCCAAAATTCTTATAAACATTTTTTTCACATGACTATAAATACTAGTTAGCCTTACACTACAATATCACTACACTATAACACAAATTTAATGAAATCACTAAAAAAAGAATCAAAACCAATATGGTAGCCATGTAAAAAAATTAACGTGCCTCTGTTTACTTAGGTTAGGCTTTAAATCGAAACAAAGGCTAAAAAACGTTTTGAAAATTGTTATTTATGCATAACAGTTTAAAAGTATTAGAACAATGCAAAAATATTTTAGTGTTCATTTTACAACTTTTATCTTATAAAGGCATCATAAACGAATTCATGAAAAGAATTTGTAAACCGGATAATTTGAAAAGGTCTTAAAAGGGATATACTTTGTTTTATGACCTTTCAAAGTGTACCTTTTTACACTTTAATCTCCTCCTCAGTAAATTTAAACGAATTAGCTATCTTTACCAATGGATAATTCGTAGAATTATCTCGATCTATTCGAGTTTAGCTGACTTAAAAGAAAAATCAACGCTTTGTTTGTTGGCCATAAACTAAAGTACAGAATTAATTTGAAAATCCTTATTAGTTATACTGATTTGATGATATACAAGCAATTATATTTTTCAATTCGTATTTATAATTTTTTTAAGACAAACACGATTTTAAACACAGCCAGTTCTTTTGGTTCATGGCGAAATATTACAAGGACTATATGATTTCATATTAATTAAATTTTATTACGATGGTAAACTACTGAAATGCAAATGCTGCAATTTGTGCTGCAAAAGTCATAATCATTACACGTGTTCAATATAAGCTTTTTGAGTGGTTCATCGTTGGAGAATAGAATTGATACACGGACAGAAGAATTGTATATAAAGATAGGCGACGGTACACGATGTACGAACGTAGAAAATTATTACAAATAACGTATGGGACAAAAGAAGCGATTGTTTACTTTTGAAAAGGTCGTTTGTGTTGAAGACAATGCGACATTATTATAATACTGGTCCGGTATAAGTCTACATGTATAAACACGGCCGCGGCATGTGGGAAATGAGATAGGATGCGGAACGGAATGTGGAGAGCAGGTGTTATTTATTCATGTAACATGAAACACTAGTGTACTTTAAATAATTTAAATTATTTTAGGCTCGTTAGAAAAAAGAATTAAGAGTAATGATACTGTTCAATACTGTACTTGTACAATTCAGAGACAAGAATGTCCTGATTTATTGACAAACAGTTTTATTTCTAAGGAAATTGCGAAATAAATATACGTTTTTGAACACAATGAGAATCATCTCGTCGTCTTTTGTCATTGTAACATGTTCAACACGTCATCTTTTAAAATAATTCCTTTGTTACAGATCCTGTTGATCAACATGGCGTCCGTCGATAAAGAAAATATGACACAACCGAAAACGTTACAAGAAGCGCTTAATGTTATAAAATTTTTAGAAACAACACATAAGCAAGAAATCATTAAAATGAAAGACGCATATCATAAACAATCTGAAATAGTTAAAAAATTAGAGGTGAACAGAAAGAAAGAGCTGGAATTCTTGTCAAGCGAATTACAAAAATATGAAATCAACTTAGCATTAAGAATGGAATCGGTAACTGTACAATTGACACAAAAAGATGAAATAATACGTAAACAAGCTGAGATAATAGATGAGCTTAACAAAAAGTTAAGTCATAACTTCTCTATCCCAGACATAAACATCGTCGACTCGAATTCCGATTCAGGTGTAGCGTTGGAAGAAACAGTTACAAGTAAAAACGAAAGTAAAACCGAAATAAAAGCAACTAGAAAATGCAGTCGAAAATTCACAGATCCAATAGGATTTCTTCGCAGAGTCGATTTCTCGCCGATGAAATATAAACCGAGTAACAGGGAAATTAAAAAGAAGGAAGACAAAAAGAAACATCACGATGCACAATTCACAGATAACAGAATTTTAGTGCCTCAATTTAGAAATGGTAAGGTTACAAGTGACGATGAAAGAAACACCGGTGAAGACGCCGGTCTCTCTGACAGCTTAACAGAACCTGTAATGATAAAACCGAAGAAATTAAACGAAAGTATGAACAATCATTTCTCAGACGACGGCAGTGAGGACACCAGTGAAGAAATTTTCGATAGAGTTATGACGAGGAATAGTATCAGACGGTCCGTCAAAGCTAATCCGAAATATAAAAAAATTAACAGAACAAAATCGAAACTTCTGGAACAAGTGAAAGTTAACATCGTTGATTAAATGTTATTCAACACTATTTCAACTTATGTGCAATCTATCCTGTTATTTAATTATTAAAATCATGTAACTCACCTGAAAATATTCTTATTTTAAAACAATCACCAAAAGACGTCCACCTTCCGATCACCATGTAATAACTTACACTGATCTTTTTGATTCTCATTAGAAAAGATGTTTTATAATGAGATCAGTTAGAATTATGTAATTATATCCATAATTAAAAATAATTATACACCTTCATTTGTTAGTCACTACATAATGAGAGCATTTTATACAACCAATAGAGTAGTTCAAGAGTCCATTTTCGGAATGACATCTTACATTAGAAATAATAATACTGACGGATTTTACACTAACATAGTCTTCCAGGGTCCATTTTGTTCTTTTAATTGCTCTGTTTTAGTATCTAAAGGTTACATATTATATACGATTTGAGATATTCGTAAATCAAGCTTATTTCTATCGCCTATGAATAGTATTTTTTTTTTAATATTATATAAAAAGATTTTTGTCAATTCACGAATAATTCTTATAACACTTCAACAAAGATCTATTCTGTCGAATGGCGGTATTCGAACTCTCGACCCGGTGATCGGAAATCCGTACGCTTAACCATTAGGCTATTGGCGCTTCAATTATTAATTCATACGTTTATAATTAATGTCGCTCTTAAGCTTTATACTCTCAACTCAGCCAAGTTTTAATTAGATTGTCATTAGTAGTGCGCAGTTTTGAACAAACCGCAGCAGACAGTGTCTTTGTTGTGTGGCAACATTTGTATATTGTTCAAAATACTAATTACACTATAATAATTCGACTCGAAATAATACTAAAGAAATAAACTTTATTTGTTGTACAAACAACAGAGTAAATAATCAACAGATATTATCTAACTCAAATGAAAAAAGAATTCAATGAAAATCAGAAATTACATTTGCACATATAAACTGTCAATAGCCTTACTGGTATCAATTAATAAGCTTTTATTACCATATGATTCACGACAATAGTCGAATGGCAAGATTCGAACCTACAACCGGTAGATCGGTAGACCTTTGACCATTTAAAAAAATAAACACAATTTTATTAATAAGTATCGCGATATTTCAAAGTTATAAAAACACCGAAGCTATTTAAAATAAAAATTTCAAAAATTCGCAAATGATTTTTTTCAATTCCATGGTATTTTTCAGCAAAATTCAGGCAACGTCCGCAGACCGACACAGGTGATAACCCGTAATGCAGGACATTACGGAGGCATTCGGGGAGCGTGGGAAAATTCGTTTACTGACGCCCATCCCGCTAATGACCGTGGGAATGTTGCAAATGCTTAATATTGCTTCTGTGCTTTTTTTTTTGTTTTAGGCTCAACATTAATAAAACTTCACAACTTTTATATCGTACATAATCAAACTTTTATTTTGGGCTTCGACTTTAAATAGTTCATAGACGGTTGAATTATTAAGTCTACCTTTTAAGTAACTGGCTGAACTAGCATCCTTTCCATTACCAGCGTTAGAATAACTTTTGAAATCTAAATAGGTAAATGGTTTCATTAAAATAAAAATGGTTTTATTACTTCTTCAAATTGTCAAGGACTCAATGATTTTTTTATAAATTCATGAGCAAGGAAAGAAACATCTGAAATGCACACTCTATTTTATAGCGGGATATCCTCAGCATAGATTGATTTACAGGAATGTAGTGCATCTTAAGTACATGTGCGCCATCTTGCGGTCAGCATACCTACAGCATGTTCAAAGTATCAAATATTCAACCACTTTTTTACAGTCTATTGGAGATGTGAGTACTGAGAAATGCATCTGATAAATAGCATGAATGGGAAAGTAATTGAAAAATCTAAAATCAACTTGCCCTTTTCCCTAGGAAGGGTCGACACAGTATGTACTCTTCCATACATCTCTATCAACAGTCATATCTGAAGTAGGGTGACCTTTTTACGCATGTCATCTTTTGTACGGAAGGCATAGGAGAAGGCCTACGTCCAGGGTGATGGTGATGAAGTCATTTTTTGCACAATTCATCCACACTTTCGGACTTCTACATTTTTATCTATCCACATTCATTCGCTACACTACCATTTGATTTAATATTTGCACTAAATATCTTAGTACATTGTTCTCTGTGATAGGTTGGGAGTCTAAAAAGAATTTTTCCTAAAACATTCAATGTATTTGCAATGTGTTTAAGCAGTCGCTTGTAAGTTAGAATGTAGCGTAACACGCCTTACAATTTTCCACGCTGTTTATATTAATTTACACGAACACATTTCCAATGTCAGCTATCGAGACAGCAGCTACTTGTTATCCAAGCTTTATTACACGCACGTCAACATCACATATTCAAACAAGATTCATTGATGACTTATACATCCTTTCCTGCGGAAAATTGATTTGCTTTATGGTACATGGAATGAGTTTCTACATTCGACACATTTATTCTCTCTTACGTTCTCTTTAAAAGAATAGAGACAGATATATATTTTAATACGAGTGTCAGTATTATCGCGACAGTCATTTTAATTGTAATGATGAGGTCACTGATTAGTTATAAATTACGTCAGTTTATGAAATGGACAGCAAATTTAGTGAAACAAATTATTCAGAAGTCTAAGCGATAAATTGTAAATGCGAGGAGGGAGAGGGGGATGGGGAGTTTATATCATTTTAGGATATTTTTTTATTATAATAATAGAAAATTAACTTCAATAAAGGGTTATAAAATTGTGTTGGTATTTATGTCACGTTGTCCGTCGACTTGGATCTTTTTGTCATTGATTAGAACAAACATTTACCTTTCACTTGTTAGTGAAACGAATTTGTTCATTGATTGAATTAAGAATTTGTATTCATTTCAAAAGTTTCAAAAGTTTGTTGATGCGTTAAATTAAATTAAAAAAAAAACAAAACCTTTGTTTAATTAAAAAAAACA
Organism: Papilio gigon; assembly: GCA_027563995.1. Classification (NCBI taxonomy): domain Eukaryota; kingdom Metazoa; phylum Arthropoda; class Insecta; order Lepidoptera; family Papilionidae; genus Papilio; species Papilio gigon. The sequence goes on from JAODUI010000003.1 coordinate 1,287,660, forward strand.
CAGTTGGTACCGAGATGCACGCTTACTCATGTAACCCAGACGGATTTTAAACTATTCGGTGCCGATACCGGACTGACTATATATTAAGCTGTTTTTAATTACTTATTTCATAATAATCACTTATACAACCTTTCGAATATTTCATTGATTCTGATACTTTTGTTATTCCGTTTTTTTTAATCTAAACTTCAAGCTCAGCTATCGCACTCAGAGTCTACCATTGATCACTAAAGAATTCTTTAATTTAGCAGTCTTGTACTATGTCTACAGAGAGAGCAGTTACGTGTAATTCAGTTAAATAATTAGAATAGTGAACCATTACAGAGTCCTTGTAAATATGTGCGGAGACAATGAGAGCACAGCAATCAAGTATAAATTAATTCCAGTGGCTTGCACACAAACAGGACGGGTTAGGAAGTTTGCTGCTTGAATTTTAATCAGACCGTTGTTGGGTCTGACTGCCAACACATCGATTTGCTCGGACCCAAAATCAAATACTAGAAAATAGGATATTTGATCAATGGATGGTGACAAGTGAAAACTCACTTAACTGAAATTACACTGACGAAATCGACTTGTTTCTCTGTTTATAAACTTAGGCTATCTAAAGCTCGCCACACACCTTCAGACTTATCTAAAACATAGGTACAGTGTGTGTGTAGCCATACCTGTATATATCTCAAAAAAATGCTTACAAAATTATTAGTGTTATAGTCCGATGATGGTATTAAATTTAATAATCGAAAAACATCAATTGAATTTCAAATAAGTAGTTTGAACTTGTAGCGAGAGAGAGTGTAAAATGTTCACAATTGGGTACATTTTTGAACGTGGCATTTTGCCAGGGCTGTTAAAAGGTTACCACTTTTCCTCGACAATTTCATTTTGTTCTCACACATCTTTATACTGATAACAATCTACTCTGTGTCGGAGTATTTTTGGCAAATTCTCGTAATATAAAAAAAAACTGACTACGTTAGCTCATACGAACGAAACTCTGAATTACATTGATTTATTTTTTTTATTATTTATCCACTTTTATTTGTCTAAAAAACAAATGAAAACAATTGACAATCTCAAGATTTATTCTGTTTTAAGTTCTGTTATCATTGTGAAAAGAAAATATTTAAATGAAAACCAACCAACAGCTCGTATAATGATTAAGACTTAGAAACTCAATATGTTGCGACCTCTGTATATAGAAAGGTTATGAGTCGTAATATTTTGTGCCTGTTTGATTTTTGTCATTTTGGCGCTAATGGTAACAGTGATGATACGAACTAATATGAAAGAATTGACTGCCAGTAAAATCACAAGGCGTGCTTTAGTCGGAATAAAAGGTGACGATTCCAAACAACGACCTATCCATCTTACAACTACGAATTGGTGCGGACAGCAGGCCGTCGTTTGACGCGGAAGGCGGAGGAGCGTATTCTATGGAGGGCATTGGGAAAGGCCTAGGTTAAGCAGTGGGCAGACAAAGGCTAATGATAATGATGACCTAACCATCTAAAGAGATCAGTTGTAATGTTTTAATTCTTATTCAGATTAATGTATTTTATAAATTTGCATGTAAAATCAGGGCTGCCCAATTATTAAAGTGCAGCGATTCGCGAACGAAACATCGATAATTTATGATTTCAATAAAACTATAAGAGGCTTGAAATGTGAAAGCGACCGAGTATTTGGGTACTGCAGGAAATTGCTTGCGATATTTTAACTTCTCTTTTTATATGTAGTTTGCATTAAATATTTAATGTTTTGTTTAAGTTACTTATTATTTATGTATAGGTTTCAAGTATTAAGAAATACATTAAGTCGTTCATAAAATAGATATATAAATGTAACTTTGTGTTTAACGAAAATCAGAAGGTATAAACTCTTCCCAAAAATTTTGTTTACGTGCAAAAAAACGTGCAAATAGTTTTAACGTAGCAATTTATTGCCAATCAAATTTTATTATATTTGTGCAAGCTTGCAATGTTTCCAATTCGTAGCAGGTAACTGTATAACCAAACAATTTTTTTTTTTGTTTACCCATTCACAAACAAATCGTTATAATTTGGAAAGCGAATTTTTATATTTTAAATCACTGTTCGAATATTTCAACTCCGAGTTTTCCTAATAAAAACACTAACAATATATTATCATGTTGTTGATATAATGTTTTTGTATGTCTCAGTAAAGGTAACCGAAGTAAATCTTTATACAAACCTTTTATATGTCTTCCGTGACGTAATCAGACAATGACAAACCTTTATATATTAATTATTCAATTAATTAATCAATTGAAATTGAACTCGAAGAAAGTTTAATAATTAAATAACTTGCAATTAATCAGTCAATGATGAATAAATCGTCACTTAATTGAATGATTAATTAATTAATTAATTTACATCAATTATTAATTCGTTGATTAATTAATTAATTACTTAATGATCACTAATTATTGATGACAAACTAAACTGTTTGACTAATCAATTATCAAAATATTTTTAATTAATTAATTTAATAATCAATTTATCACTTCACCCATTGATGACATTTCCAAGTTTATAACTTCGTTATTTTTAAAACGTATTATCTAACATTTATACTAAAGACAAATTGTCGCTTACAAGTTAGAACTGCTTTAATTTTTAATCGTAATATTTGGTTGAATTATCACTTTTTAATTGTGTAATTATTCCTTTAATGTTTAGAAAATTGACATGTCTAGTTGACCATGTTCTTGGCATCAGTACATTTTCAAATAAAATTTATTAATTTGGCATCATAAAGAATATTACAGTGTTGGAACGGCTTAATGACAGACCGGTACGCGACGGATATACTACGTCTGTGACTGATTGACTTCGAT
>JAODUI010000003.1:1326047-1338778 GCA_027563995.1 Papilio gigon
TACTACTTATAAAACGGCTTAACTCACGTGCAACTCGGTGTCAGTACCGACTAGTTTCGAGCCCATCGGGGGCTCATGATGCACGTGAGTTAAGCCCTTTTATAAGTAGTATAATACTGTGTTGGTCTAACACTGTCTAGAATGTAATATAAGAAATCTGCACTAAGGGACTCCTTAAGTGAGCATTAAACTATCCTTCTCGAGGAAGGAAAAGTCAGTCGGGTTTTGTGCATTTCAAATAAAATGTTACATTAAATGTTATTCGTTACGTAAACAAATTTGCGATGTTACGTTAACGTGTTTTGAGTCACGGAAAGTCCAATGAGTAAACGGATGCATCATTTCACTCAGCGCTTTGTTTCGTATTCCTTTTATGCGGCAACCTTTTTAAAATAAAAAAATGATGATTCATAAATTAACAATTTTAATGCCGTTTGATAGCTTGCTGGCGTTTAAAAAATGTTGTACTTAACTTTAAACTTTACGCATGGTAAATTATAATAAAATATGCCCTCTGTTTACGAATCTTGTAGAAATATTGGCATATACATTGGCAATACCTTGAGATTTTCTTTCCTAGACGTGATTGAAATGCTTATATTACTAGGAGATTTTTTTTAGAATTACAAATACCAAATCATCAAAAGACGCTACTGTGTTTTGAATATTATTTTGCCATTTTTTTAATACATCGACACTCAGTTCTTTTTTCTCTTGAATTCAGCGCACTGATAGGCCGTTCCTTGGAAGTGACAGCTATTGCTTTCGACTTAAGCTTGATGTTAGTGAAGTCGAGTTGTTAGATCGAATCCTCACCGACGTTACCAATCAGTAGCGCCAAAATATCTAATGGCCGAAATCAAATAGGCACACAGTAACACCGTTTATAGCCTATCCATGTATCGAGGTCAGTAAGTAAACATAAATGTTATGACACGTTTGATATAACGTCGATCATACGCAGTCATACTTGATGTCAAAATGTACCAGCCAGTACGCAGATCACGTTCGCCCTGACCTAGATTCTCTGTATTAAGTAACATTTATTAGCCAATGTCATATAACAATATGACATTGCACTTACATTAATGACTTATACACTTTCATATAAACTTCTTTTATTTTAACATAAACCCAAAATGATTAAACAAATGATGACACACGTTGTAAAAAACATGAAATAAAAAAAGGACTTTCCAATTGCCTGTGGACCAGTGTGGTTGACTAAGAACTGATGACCTCCAATTCAGAATATGCTTGTTTTGGAGGCATACGAGACGATACATACAAAAAATCTTAAATATTTATTATTGATTTCAAGCTTAATAGGAGAAGATGACATGTTTATAGATGACCTCTCAGGTCTTAGGTTTCTTGAGGGCACATTTGAAAACCTCAATAACTTGAGATGTAGGTTCTCGATTTGACTAAGATGGTCAACTTTACTATGGATTTCGCGAACTTGTTACACTTATTGTTATCTCTGTTCTATCTAAGAGAAAGAAAAAGATAGAGAAGTAGTGTTCTAGGACAATATAATAAATCATTTTTTACACATCGTTAACAGCTGTCTGTATATCTCACGGTTTACACTTGATCTCAACTTTCCCGGACACGACCCGAATAAAGCAAGCGATGTGATTATTGGATTTTAATTATATAATTGTACAGATTAGCGATTGTAAACTGACGGGAGGTCAAACGAAGGTGACGGATACTAGGGTAACATAATTTTTGCATTATAGAAGTAATTATTTATGAGAGAACTTTAAGAATGTATAAAATGTGAAACGATACTTAACTACTTGAAGTATTCTAAGTATGGTTTTACTGATATTTGTGAATTAAGACTCGACAAAAGACATTTCATCATCATCATCATCATCTTTTGTCTGTCTACTGCTGAATGTAGGCTTTTCTCAATGCATTTTGCAGTATAAAATCTTTAAATGAAAAATGCAGAGATTTGTTTAATAAAATATGTAGTTATTTCTCTTAATCAGATACAAAAATATGAATCAAATTACTTAAGCTTTATAATAAAAATACACATTATGCAAATACGTACAAAGCTCTAAAATCTCAGTCGGTAAAACTTAATACGCTTACCAGATATAAAATAAACAATAAAAGAAACGTTTAAAGCGAAGTACCTCGTTAAATTTTAAAGTTATTTGTACATAAACAACATTTTACAAACAGAAAGCTTTCGACAGCGTATATTAAACAATTGTCTACGCATTCATGGTATGAAATAATTAAATTACTATTTCAAATATATTTCATTATACGTCGTTAAAATTTAATACGTCCTTAGAAAGTGAAGAGTGCAGTTACTACTGAATACATTATATATGAAAAATATATTTGTTTTCATTATATTATAATAGTCATTTTATCGAAAAATATTTGAAGTAGTGTTGAATAATTGAATAGACATGAACTAGTGACTTGGAAGTTATTTCTGAATTCATAATACAATATATATAACACTTATACAAGATACACCTTTCCTACATCACTCCCCTTTTCTTGTATACAGAGATATATATGTAAGAAAAATTTGGAAAGGAGGATATAACAAAAATTTAATGTATATCACTATATCTTTATATATTTATATCTTATTATGTCACTCGCCTCTATCGATAAAATGTAGGCATCATATCTACAAATGCAGATGTCTATAGACAGACGTTACTTCAATACTTCGGTGCCGGTTGCTTCTTCGTTTGACATATAAAAAAAACTATTCCACAAAACAGCGTCTTCACTTGGTCACCCTAACCGTCTCAAAGGCTTATTCACGAGTCATATAAAGTGTAAATAGAAGCATGAAAGTGAAATCTTTTCACTTTTCATTGATTATTCGTTTTATTATCGATATATACGGTGACAATTAATTTAATTTATAAGACAAGCCGGTTCCCACGTTTTGACTCCTTATATAATGACCTATGGCTACTTAATGATGGAAAGTAATATATTGTTAAACAAATTGGTAAGATTTATTTAGTACTATCAGATAATAATTAATTTGACTACGTCTGTCATTTGTTAAAAACATTACTAACATATATTTTTATCCATTTATTTACATATATTTCTTCCAACCAATTTAGGTAAGCTTGAAAAAGCTTGTGTTACGATATGTTTCAGAACAATTAACGTATGGCGTGATTCGAACCCACGACCGCTAGATCTGTAGTTCCTTTTATTGGCCATTTGGCTATTAGCGTTTCAATATATGTTAGTTGAATTAATTTTAATAGATAACAGATTCATACAATATTAATTTAATCATGTTAGCGATGTAATAATTATTCATGGAAGTTTTAAGATTGACCTTTAAAGAAAATATTTTTCAAAATGACACTAATCATGTTTTTTTTTATACTCAAACGATGTATTTCGTTAGTAATAAAATGTTTCGTTCACAGCCTTCATTGTATTCTTATCTATGGACAAGGAGAATTTTATATATTCATTTCGACAGGCCCTAGCCCTAGGGCGGGCGTTCAATTATTCAAAGGGAATTCGGAGCACCCTCATAAGTTACATGGAAACATTAACATCGCCTTTAGATAAATAACATTAATTCTAACAAGATGGATAGCTACATACCACATGGGACTTTCACTATACGAGGCTCAGTTCAATAACATACCTCTACATTTCAGACGTATACACCTGAATACTGAAACATTGAAATATAGAACGTCTTAAAAGATAAAAAAACACACGTATTATTCGTATTAAATTTTGACATCTCCCAGAATATTAGAGATGCATCATCATCATCATCATCAGCCCCTGCCCACTGTTGGACATAGGCCTTTCTCAATTTCAAAATGTAAAGGCCGCTTACGATGTTTAAAAATTATTCCAGTATTCGACTTTTAGTTTTTTTTTTTTTCTTCATTTTTCTCAAAATCAAATAGGCTTAGGCACTCGGTGTCCATAACGTAAAACTTCAGCAGGAATTGCTTTCAATAGAAAATATTAATTATTGTGCAGTTTTTTTATTTGTTAAAATATTAGAACTTTTTTTTTAATTTGCATATATTTCTTGCATCACTACAACTGAGATCTATGATATTGTTTACTGTCGTAAACTAAAGTTAAATTACGGGATTCGAACCGACAGCTACGTGATCGGAAATCCGCACCCAGTGTTAGTAGTACTTAGTCTATTGATGCTTCAGCAGTGCGCTTATTAGTGTGATATTTTAGTATGTATGTGTGTTATATTTTTGTGCACGCATCATACATAGTACAATTACGTCATTAATCACACACCGAAGTTATTCTTATTTGAAATGAAATACCTATGTAATATTTTTTTATCTACCATAACTTTATTTTACTTAACAATATATCAACTGGTGTGTTTTGATCCAATATTAAATTTACAGCGCAAGTGCTAACAGCTATTAAATAATCCGTACGCTTCGAGCAATAAACAGAGCTAAACTCACTCCGGCTTTTATAGCGTACAACAAGAGGCAGTGAAAGATTGAACTGTTAAATATTTTCTTTGTTACAAAATAACAAAAGACGTTCACTGAGTGCACATGTACCTAATAGAAATCTTAGTTGCAGGTAAAGTACGCAAGAAATATATTATATAGCGTACTAATATTAACTTTTTATAAAAAGTACCGAAAGCAATTTAAATGACATTTATAAATCACATTTTAAATAGCATAATCGCACTAAACTACTTAACTTAATTTAGTTTAAGTTATACTTAACAATTTTAATCTAACGCGAGCAAATACAAAAAGTGTTTAAAATCGGAATTCGAACAAGATTCGACAATGCCGGGTATGTCACGGACATCGTTATCAAATTAAAAACAAAAGATGTGATACTTAAAGTTAAAATAACAATCAGTAACCTAACTTGACAACGATTCTTGTTGTCAGGAGATAATAGGAACGTGAGAATTAACAGCAAATAAATATATGTGCATAAGAATAACTGCGTATGCAAACTATGTCGAGTTAAAATACGTGATTAGTGACCAAAAGTGGGAAGAAAACAAAACACAGACGGTACTTTACATTTCGCATTCTAATATTACTTTCACACGAGGTCAGAACATAGTCTGTAGAGTAGCATGCTCCAGTACTGCGATCGAACGCACAATCGCGACAATTGTCAGTGTTCCACTTATAAAAATTGCCATGTCGGCAAACTCCGCACCTTCTAACCAATTAACGAATGAGGAGAACAAAAGCCGGGATGATAGAAAAGCATTTAGTCATCTTCTCCTGACCACCAAATGATTTTTTTCTCGCAAACATAATATTTAAAATCTGCATCCTATTGGCGATTGTCCCCGGGTCATCAATAAGAACAAAACGTTCTAACGAATGTAGCTTTTACGATGGAACACCGCGAACGGACGCGTCGGTACATCGCTATACAAATCAGTAATATTTTACAGCGTTTGTTCAACAATTGTTTCTACTGTCGAATATTCTACATTTGTACTGTCTTCGTGTTAACTTAGCATAAATCGATTAACGTATGTATTCAATTGTGTTCGCTTGTCACGCAGCGACGAATCCGCCCTCAGAATTATCCTATATTACTTTCGCCTGGTGTCCCCGTCTAACGTGATATAATTATTTGATTTACCCCTATGTTGTAAATCAAATTTACCTCTTATAATTGAATTTATGCCTTAAATATATCGCTATGTTCCCTCGATTAACCTATTCTATACAATTTCAATACACATATGTATTTGGTGAATATGATATATCTGTGATAACGACGCGGCATATATTTCAGTTTCTTAACATATAATATGTACAGGTTTCCATGATATTTTCAACACTATGTACACGATATTATGTAATGTGATTGAAGGGCGTCAACCGGGGTTTGATATTATTGATGATCAATTTCCCTGCATCCTGCTTAACCAACGGGCATTTCAGGCAATCGGCCTATAGGATTACGATAACAAAGAACGAGAGGATGGGTCTGCACGCCTGACAATGCTTACCCACAAAGTCCACTGTCCACACAGATGAACATTGTCTATATTTCTAGACTCATCACACGATATTATTATTCCGAATATCTCTCCTATTTGTTTTCGACTATTGTGAGTTAATGTTAAGAATAAAGTGCAAAGAGGAATGCTCACTGTAGTATTGCTCACCGAGGGCGGCGCGGGGCGCGGCGCGGCGCGGAGCCGCCGACAGCGCCAGCAGAGCCACCGCCCACCAGCATCTCATCACAACCACACCTGCAACATACACAGTTAGTAAATTTACTGAGAGAACTTAAATATCAATGTGGGAGGTACTGCGGTAAGAGTAGACCTAGAAATGGGCGGATAAATTACATGAAAGAAGAGAAAGAGAAGAACGCAATGACGGGATTTAAAAGATCTGTTAGACAAAAATCAACGTAAGTAGGATTACGTCAGTGACCTGTTGAAGTTTACTAAGATAGCAAAAGCAGCGGAATATAAAGTATTCTATAGATAGTGAAAACAAAAGAAAGTCGGAATAATTAACACTGTTCGTGAAAAAACAACGAAGGAACGCAACTGACTACCACCCACTGAGAGACAGACCATAAAGGTACAAAACATTAGATGAATTTGGAAGGAGGTAATAACCAAATCACTATGCACAGAATGTACTATCGCCATAGCTCTAAAACCAGGCTTATCAATTATTATAAAATATAATCATCTAAGCTTTAGTCACGTCAATGTTACAGTAAGGTTCAACGGTGTGGATAAAAATCTTAGGCAACTAAAAGCGTTCTCAGTCAGTAAATTACTTTCCTAAATGAAATCCGGCACCTCATCGTGGCCTGAGAATTGCCGAGAATGCCAATTACCTATTGAAAGAAACGAACATTGATGTAAGGTTTATATTCAATTTGATCTCTCTTCAAACGTTTTACGATAAATTTAGTGCTATTAATCTTACTTTTTTTATAACAGAAGTAATCATCGACAACCATGGACATCCACAATACTTGAGAAACCACATATACATGACCTTTGAGAAAGAGACGCTCGCGTCTTGAAGGACATTAAGATGTACTAGTTTGAAAATACCTCCGGCGACAACGTATTGTCAGACATATATTAAGTTTGAAGAATTTAATTTCTGCACTCATAGTTAAATGGTTATTTAAACAGACTCTTAGTAGAGTTCCGTACTAAATCTACACTAAGGGTGGCCTTAGTGGTCTCTGGAATCTGGTAGTTAGTCATCGAATTGCGTGTTTATAACAGTACAGTTGCAGCATAATAAAATCAAAGAGGCAAAGTCGGCTTTATCGTATTGGCATGGTTTAGTTCGAACCAGTTATTAAGGTTTCAGTTGATGACTGCAATCGTAAATATACTGAGCATTTACACGTTATCACTTACCTGTCCATTAAACGCTTATTACGGTATTCACACGAGGATAGGGACACAGAGCAGTCATACAACGATATCAATTGTATTTTATTAACAGTATGCTTGTGGTCGAATAATAGCAGTACTGTGCTGTCTACTGCTCTGTTCTGAAGTCGTGTTTCAATGGCTTTACGGATGATTAATATAAGCGAGGCGAATGTAAGCCTTATGCGATTAATGTAGATCAAAGTGCATTAAGCTTTTAAATGGGTAATGGAAATATTTTGCGAGATTATAGAAATGAGAGGCTGTTGTACCGCAGGCTCTGCACGGGATAAAACGTAAGACGACAGTCTTGTCACGATTAAAGTTATTTGTGGTTGTATCTTTTTAAATTGAGAAGCTTTCCGTCCCGACTTCGCACGGTTGGACGTTCTATTTTAAATATTAATTCGAACCTATTACACTACCCGTGAGTAAAGTCACTTGGGGATATCATTCTGATTGTGAAAGAATATTTGTAATCAGTTTAGTAGTTTTTGAGTTTATCGTCAACAAACATACTAAAGTACAAAACATACATAACATTTGAATTTGGAGCGCCAATAGCCAAATGGTTAAGGGTACGGACTACGCTCTAGCGGACGTGGGTTCGAATCCCACCATTCCACTATTGTCGTGAACCATATGCTAAAACTAGTTTTTTCAAGCTTACTTGCAATGGTTACAAGATATCTACTGATATTTTACTAAAAAAAAAACACAGTAAATAATTAAAGTCCTTCGCCAAGACTTCGACTCACTAAACCTTCCTATATTTACATTTGATAGAGATAGACAGATATGCTAGTTTTCTTTTTTTTTAAAACAAAAAAAAAGTTAAATGTATTTAAAAGATACAGTTAAATTAAATTAACAAATGAATATAAATGAACAATGTGTGATTAATCTATACACATGTATGACGTACAAACAATGCACCATGAAAGTTCTCCTAGTTAATTTTTTACTGTGCCAGTTTCCCTATCAGATTGTCGTACTAGTTTAGTGGTACAACACGATAACAAGGAAACCTCCAGTGTTGCCAACCGAAGCGATAACCGAACCAGTGTACCAACCTACCAGTAGACCCGGCTATGGTAATAAACGGAACTGTTAACAATTGTAAATCAGTTGACTATTAACGACATCTGTATATTATTTTATTGAACACATATTTTACGTCTCTGATTTCATTTTGTGTGTGTCTTCGATGCCCTTGGAAATCGGCAACACTAGAGAAGCAGATGCAGGTCTTTGAGAAAGATATATGCTCGCATCTTGAACCATCCTAAGTGATACTGGTTTCGATACCGCTTACGATAATATGCTTTTATTGGATTCACTGCTATTTTACCGAAAAATAGTTGATCTTTTTTGTATACGTTACCGCTTACCTTTGCAAACCTTGACGTAACTTTAATAAGCGTTTGAGATTAGATTTCAAAATTTAAAAGCATTATGCAAGCACACTTCACTGATACCTGTAAAATATTTTCGTATGGTGCCTTTTTTAATTGAAAATACTTAACATTTTAAGTCGAACAAAATATCTTACATTGTTGAAACATCTCACCATCTCGGAGTACATTAACAGAGGCAGAACAGACCGCAAAACCACTTCTGAATGTCAAAAGAAAGGTGGACGTTTTCAATCATACAACAGTTTCCTTATTATCATAATACAAGCGACATTTCTGGTAGATTGCGTTAGAAAATTGTTTTCCGACTCAATCCAGGGACTTCCAGCTCCGAAGCTACGCTTGAGTAATTCAGGCGACGGGAAATTGAACGGACTTTTTAAAACTATAACTGTGTTATTTTCTCTTATGTTTCAATTGTTTTGTTACCAATTTTATTTTAAAATTATTCAAAATGATTCTGTGTTGTTCCACTACTCACCGGTGGGCCTAACTCCGCAGCAATAAAGTTCCTTATACAACTATAGTACGATATAATTTTACTAGTAACAAAACCAATTGAATTATGTACAACATACTAACTTTGATCCGCAACTTTGTCTCTACAGGATTTAAAAAAAAAACGTATATTAAGCAGCCTATGTGTTCTTCCAGACAGCAATCTGTCTACGTGACAAGTTTCATCTAAAATTGTTTATCAGTTTTTAAGTTACCTTCTAACAAACATTCATCAACCAAAACTTTAATCTTACTAGCATTTATAACTGTTCGTAAGATTAATAATAAGCATGTAATTTTGAATATTGTGTAAATTAATAATAATTGATAATCAAGAAATTTTAAAGAAATGTTATTAAATGCGTTTTTAAAAATACGGTCCAATTGTGTATCTTCTCCAGTTTGAAGTCGGTTAAGAAAAAAGTCGCAACGAATACGTTCATTAGAGTCACATAGACATGTTTTTGCGGAAACTGCTTGAGAAGCATTGTTCTCATGACTTGTTTGACATTGCTGTATACTGTGTCAATAGGCGACAAAGATCTGTAATTGATTGTTGACATAAAAAGACAGTTATTGAGTGTTATAATTTAATTCTATAAAGCAATGGTTGACGGGATGCATTTCTGAACAGTATGTCGAGGGTTACACTTCATCATCATCATCATCATCATCATCAGCCCTTGTCTGACCACTGTCGTACATAGGCCTTTTCCAATGCCTTCCACAGTATGCGGTCTTCCGCTTTCCGCATCCAACGACTTCCTGCCTTCCGCAGTAGGTTATAGTTCATCGTTCGTCTTTTGTTGTAAACCATATCCTAGCACGAGTCCAGAGCCTAGTTAGAATGGTAAAAAACAGTAGGAAATTAACAAAAATCTACTAATATTTTATCATTATCGTCATCAACCTTGGTCTGCCCAACAGTTGAACATATGCCTTCCGCAGTATACGGCCCTCCTTCCGCATCTAACGACTTCCCGCTATCTATACTAAGTCCCCACGCTACTCTCTAACATTGGCCACCGTTCCAGAATTTTCCTAGCTCTAATATTTTACACTAAAACAAATTGGCGCGAAAAAAGAGACATGAAGATTTGCAACGACAAGCAAATTTAAATGTAAGATAAATCTATTCACATCTGTTCAACTAATTTAACGGACAACGAAGTAAGCCATAAGACACTCGGTGCCTTTTGACGGACGGATGTTAATACAAGCATGTCGGTGCGATTGGTCACGATTCCCCTGCACAAGTTAATTGCACATCGCGGCCCATCATTACTTAGAGACCATTGATCAAGTGAAAACGTACTTTCGTTTATTGGAAAATATGAATTCGAATTAGCAGTTGTTGTGTGCGTTTTCATTACACGTTACACTTTAATTAATTCTTAATGGTATCCATACCGATTTTTTCTAATATACAGGACAGTACAGTTTTTAATAACATGTCTTTCGATTACTAATCTAAAAATGACCTCCCTAAAATACAAAAATACAGTTGACATTAAGACTAACGAATAAATCTCCATTATTTGATTCATTATCAACAATTGCCAGTCCTCTTCCAAACAATTTATTGACCATATGAAATCTTTCACCATCATCAGTTCACTGTATACCGCCACTGCAGGGTTCAGAGCCTATCTTATTATTAATTCTAACTTTATTAAATATCTATTTATTATAATTTTGAAAAACCAATATTCGTTATTCATTAAATGATTAATTAAAAACATAAAAATTGCCGTTCCAAACAAAATATCAAAGGCCATGACGAAGCTAATATTTCGTATTAAAAAGCTTTCGCTACCAACTCGCCTTAAGCGATGCAAGAACGAAAGTAAAACTGTTAACTCGTGTTAATTCACTCGTAAAAACTGCCATTACAAATTCGAAAGTTAATTATACTAGTACTGTAAAAGGGCCTATTCCACTGTGTTCAATATGGTCGTATGGTCGATCTTTGCGTTGTTGTACTGGCCATGTTTATGTTTTTATACGTAATTCCATTGGAAATATTTACTGAATTGATGAATTTTAAATGAGACATGTAAGGGACAGCTTTACGATTTAGCACCTTACGTATACGATGTAATAAAAAGTCAATTTTGACTTCATTTATTAAAGTTGGACTTCGAATAAATCGTGTTCAGAATATAACGTTGTTTTCATTCTTCTTAATGTAAAAATTCAAGGAAGTGCAAAAAAATGCACGGAAGGATATGCCAGTAGTCATGTATAGATATTCTTATTCACTTTATACACTTTAGGTTCATACAATTTGCCAATCATTGGTACACCATAACTCACTTTGTTTCATAAACTCATAACTATCATTTGTTTTATGCAACATATTAACATAAAACATTCATAATACTATTAAGTGGGTCATATGTAAATTACACGCCCTGTACGTGTAATGCAAACTGTGTAATGCTCATAAATTATATCTGTTACAGACGTGAGGTAAATCCATGGTGTATATACTTTAGCACGCGACTTCTTCCGCGCGAAATTTAAAAAAAATGTTCCACTAAATGTAGTGTGTACTCAATTATAACGTAGTTTTGCAATGGCGAAAGCATTTTTGAAATCAGTCTCGTAGTTTTTGAGTTCATTTGTTGCATACATGCATTCAGATTTTTCCTCCTTATAATATTAGAATACACTTTACATTGTCTAGGGCACGTTGTTTATACAATACATTATAGTTGTAGATTCATTTCAATGTAAGAAACAAAAGAATAAGATATGTAATTGATCTTACTAACAATATGTAAAAAATACACAGAGCTTGTGTCTTTAATATAAAGTTATATATTATGAAATTTGTTTAACGATAAAATCAAAATTATTTAAATATTTACCAACTTATAATGTAATTCCATAGAAGGCTCATTATAATGTGTGGGAACTGCTAATCTGATCATTTCAAAAGCTTCACATAAAATCACAAACAGTACTCGCATGCAACCTGTCACCTGTCACAGTCGGCGTAATAGAGCTGTCATCGCGTCATTGTTCCTAACTTTCTTCAAATTCGTCATAATATTTTGACAAGTGGAAAGAGTTGAAGAGCTTTCTCAAACCGTTTGATTGACAGCTCCGCAGTATCAGTGCGGTTTACTTTCCCCGTTTGTAAGTTACATGTAACACGTAAGACAATGGTATTATTGTAACAAGTGTTGACACGCGATTTACGTTAACTGATGAATAATGTATTCTTGATTAATGACATTGTCATACCGAATTTATCCTAACATTAATATTGTATGAATAAATATTCTGACATATACAAATAATAGTTATACTATTAAAACTTTCGTGAGCCATTTCACTATACTACTTATAAAACGGCTTAACTCACGTGTAACTCGGTGTCAGTA
>JAODUI010000003.1:1343201-1356083 GCA_027563995.1 Papilio gigon
GCCGTCCGCACTAAGTCGTCGGTCCACCTGGAGGGAGGATGACCCACACTCCTGGTCCCCAACCGTGGCCTCCACTCCAGCAACACACTACACTACACTTAAGCTCCTTTAATTAAATAATCGCTTAGTGCAGTTCCTGTTAACTAAGTTTACATTAATATATTCCTTAGTAACCGTTTGAATATTCTGACCGTGGTAATGTTCCAAAAACAAATGCGAAAAATTTATTACTAAAGGCATTTTTAATCAAGATAAAGATATATTTGAGAGATATAGAGTCTAGATCGAAATAAATATGTTTGGAGACATAATTCTAGATGCCAGATATTTTATAACCTACAAATCTATTTTATTGCTTACCTAAAGCTGTATCTTTATAATCGCCATCAACGTTTTAACCTAAAATCGATATTCGTTTTATATGGCCCCTTAAAAAAAAGACATTCAAGGTATATTTGAGGTGTGCCAGTATTTTTACGAGCGAAAGTTTCGGGACGAAACGTTTATGGGTTGATTTTCGGGACCGTCGTTATCTCGAAATCGATAGTTCCACGAACATCATCGCTTGCTTCCATACAAATGCTCAGAATTTATTAAAAACCGCAACTTTCTGTTTTATATCGATTTCTTTTAAGGATTAGAATACCAACTACCATATGTTATTTACCAAACATAAGTAATTTAAAGAACAGATGTACATTATAGTGCCGTGTAAATAGATAAATAAGGATTAAGTTAATCTTCAGTTTCCGGAACATGTTGTCATCTCAATCTTGAGATTTCTGGTCTTTCATCCTAGAATGCGCTAAGGGTTCCGATATAATATAAAGAATAAGTATTTTTCCATCATCATCATCTTAACTTCATCCACTGCTGAACATTGGTCTCTACATTCGATTGCCATGATGATCGGTCCTGTGCCCGCATCCAATGAACTCCTACCTTGACCAAGTCATTGGTCTTTCGTGTGTATTTTTAACAAAAAAAAAATGATTTTATTGTTTTGAATTTATTTGGTTTTTATTATGTGTTATGAATAGTCTAAATAGTTTTTGCAGTGACTTTGTTTCGAGATATCGTAGTACTGGTTACTTACAATGTGCAGCGTTGGTTTGAAGTCAATTTATGAGTCATCTCGTTTACATACTGCCTATAAAGTTTCCAAGACGCTTACAAATCAGTTTTGTTTTATGACTGCGGTCTTTTGTTTTAGCTTAGATATAAATTCTATTAATTGTTTAATAGCGAAGATTGAATTCGATGTTCATTTTTTTTTGGATGAATTTACGATGTTTTTACTTTGCTATTAAGCGGATTTTTATAGACACCGGTACTCATCTTTATTTTAATTATAGGAAATGTAAAAAGTAGGTTAAAATCGGTAAAACTACATAAATAATATAATATCTACAAAAACTATGCATCCGCACGAACCCTTACGAACATTATATTAGTAAAAACAACGAAAGTTTAAAGTTATATATGCACCAACAATCTCTTGTCATTTTTAGAGAAAAAACAAGTTGCAATAAGAAACGGCAATTGCAAAACTAGTTGTTAAAATCACCAGTATACACCAGATTTGTCGATGCGTTTTGGAGCAACGAAAGTAACTTTTTAGAACAATATCTGTAACACGATCTATTAACCGTCTGACATTTGTCACTCCCTCGTTAGAAAATGTCGACCGAATAGACATTGATGAACCTGATAACACGAACATTTCAAATTTCTCCGGTAATACAATAAAACGTAAACAACACGTATTATCTTGATACATCTCGAGTGTCTGTTTATCATTGAGATTGTTTTTCTATTGGTTACTTTCACTGTCAAATCTGTCACCGTTGTTGAGTGTTTGCCCAATCACAATCGTGTCACTTTGACACGATTGACGTTCGCCAAATGAGCTACAATTATATCTCATACGGTTATAATTGGCTAAAATTATTATTTCACTGTCTATCATTTTATTTCTACATCATAACTTATCATTAATTAGTTAAAATTGACTGACATTCTGTAAAAAGTAAATAATATGTAAAAGAACACAATAGAAAGTATTTTGGACTGTCATTAAAGTTTGATTATCTAATACTTTTGATTTTATATTAATAATGAATGATAGAAACAAATAGATTTATGTAAAAAATTCTAATCATTGTTTTAAATAAAATTCACACAAAAAAGTTTCGAATCTTTGTCAAGCGTGTTATTAAAGAGGACCTAAAAATCGATTTGAGCGTCCAAATTGCACATAACGAAGCTCTCCGGTAGCCACTCAGCGGATCCACAGGAAAGAAAACTGATTCGATTCGACTCAGTTGCCATGCGGATTTGACGATCTGAATCTTGCAAACAGGGCACCATACAACCGTCTGTATACTAAAAATAAAACTGTAGGCTAAAGTGAGAAAAAATTACAGTAGAAGTTGTATAACAAACAATATATTTTTGTTATCTTTCACATAAAAACAATAGAGACCAAAGAAACACCAGTAAAGCATGGACATCACAATGTAGCGTATTCTTATAAAAGCTACCAAACATTTAGGACAGTTATTGGCCTTACTTTTGAAATTGAAATGATTCATGAAACAAAACGCGGCTACACAATGCTAGTTACCAGTCTATAGGAATACAGGATCAACATAATTCACACCGGTAATCCAGAGGAGTAGACAGAGACCAAGGACTTCCATTTGGCGCGGTCTCGACTCGTGTTCCACTTCTTCTACGTTCATACATCTACGCATACATGCTCGTATAATTAGACTCACTTAATCCGACCGCTGTCATTCAGCAATCATTTATTATAATGACCGAACATTTCACAAATCGTTCACTGAACGCAACTTGTGGAATTTCATTGGAATTGTAAGACGTTCAGATTATCCTAACAGATATGACGCCGGTGAAAAGATCTATTTTCCCCGGTGCTATTTTATACTGGTCGCGTCACGCCAACCGAGCACGATATTTGGCAAACTCTTTCTTTTTCTAGAAGTATCGAGATTTCAATCAGTATCGTGACATACCATTGTGTGACTTTCTCTGGAACGAATCGTCGAGTACAAAGGAAGCCAATACTGCAAAGCGACTAAAGTAAACAAGATTAATGAATTGACCATCGACAAAAGAATTGCGGGGTTAATTCTTTTTTTGAAATAATAGGAATTAGATCTCGTGCTGGTTAATTGAAAAAGACAACAAAACCTCTTTGTTACGATGGCTCAAAGAATTGTGTTTTGTTTTTTCGTTAAGTGTTAAATTGAATTTCAATTGTTTTTTTGTTTATCTACGTGATTATAGGGGCAGACATAGATGCACAAGGAGTTGTACAGTAGTTGGAAAATCGAAAAACATATTGGTACACGACGGAATCAAAACTTGATGTGAAGAATTTGGGTCCGGTGAAGATCTTTATCAGCTGAGGCAACGCTCAACGCAATATGACGCATGCATACAAAACTATTAAATAACATCGAGCCAAAATACTTCGGGCTACTAAATTACAAGCGATACTCCAATATCCATATATCACTATCCGATATGATAGTGAAGCCTACAATACACTGTTCCCGTTCGACGCTCAACAGAAAATATAGTTGTTTGTCAAGATAAAAGTGGACAGGTTTGTTGAGTTGTTACTTCCGTCACTATTTCTGTTCTGGTACGTTATTAGAAGCATAAAATCTGTAATATCTTACCTGACATTTATCTGTAAAAGATACGTCTGCTCTATTTGGAGTACAGCCAACTGGCATGAAAACTATTGTAATGTAACCTAAAATGTTTCATTGTCAAGACGGCTTCGTATAATTTTTAAGCGCCAATACGGGCACAGACTACCGAACTAGCGGTTGTAAGTTCGAATCCCATTCGACTATTGTCGTAAATCATATCCTAACACAAGCTTTTTCAAGCTTACCAGGAATGGTTATAAAAATATTACTAAATTAACAAAAAAACTACTAATAATTCGTATAAAAAAATGTTTTCACCAATTAACACTCGTCCCCGGCACTTCGTACTCGAATTAAAATGAACTTAGCCTATGTGTTATACCAGACAGTAATCTATCTGTGTTATCTAGATTTGATGAGCCATTTTGGAGTTACCTGCTAACAAACTTATTCATCTAAACTTTCGCAATTAGTCTGGTAGCTTCGTTAGAAAAAGGAATCTTCAAAAGGCAGATATTGCTCCTTCTTTGTAAGAAAAAGTAACTGTCAAAATCAGTTTATTAACAAATAAATGCAAAGTAATAAAATTACATCTGTTAGATAATGTCTTCAGAATGCTGCAATCAATGCGTCATATAGTCGTAATATGACCTAACATAGAGTTTAGTTAAGCTTCTATTGAATATCAAATGAGACTACAAATGAATTGACCTAATTAAAATCTTTACACCGAAAGGGGTTCTAACCGCACGGGGCGTTATCCCGCTAAATAACCCATTATTCATGCCTCTGTGAGTCATGGAGCGTCGCGATAGTTATCTGCAGCCACCAAGCGCAGGCACGGTAACCTCCGCATAGCTCTGCTGAAGCTTGTAGCCTGCTATCTGATGCGCGAGCCTCGTCAGATGACGCCGACGGCTATTCGACACACTAGTCACAAGAATCGGCAACATTTTACGCCTCAAATAAAAATCCACTGCCGTAAATTGTTTATTGCGCTGACATCGGTCTAAAGTGAGTGTTTGCTTCCAATATAAGAGAACATCTACACCGCCTGTCTTATCACTCTTTTTATAAGATATTTATGCTTATTTATTGTCAAAATTAGATACATAACAATATGTTTTAGGTACATTATTGTATCCCCAGTGGATACCCTACCATTGCATCGCAAATATTTTTTGAGCAAAATTATTAATTTAAATAATAGCTTGTGTAGTGACTGATTCTTTTACTAACTTTAGTTAATAAACATTCTACTCGTGTCTGTTACTGTGTTATTGATTTTATAATATAGACTATATTATGTTATACATTCGAGCCAATTTAGAAGTGAATTTGTTTCGATATTCCTGCGACGAAATTGAAGAAAACGGCCAGTATTCGTTTTTGGTGTAACACTTTTTTTGTAATTAATAATTAACTTGCTTTTGTACCTTGGTATCCGTGTGTACACTTCTGTTGGCAATGCAAAATGCACCCGGGCCGGTCGCTCCGGCATATTTGCTGACTCCCCCCGTCGCCGCTGACAGCGCTGTCTGCGCTCAAGCGATAACAATTCAACTGCCGCGACTAATAAAGCATTATAAAATTATAAATGCAATTTCTTAAGCTTCCGTATTCCCAAGATATTGTAATTACCGCATTAGAAGGGTTACATTAATTATATAAATTGTGTGTGATCGTAGACAATTAACTGTTATTTTCGTAATTTATAGCCATTATTTTCCTTAAAGAGATATCGACAATTTAAACGTGAAGTAGCCAAATACAGAAGTTTATCTCAAATAAGACAAAGCTACATTTTACTTATAAACTTATCTAAACCAATAATATACTCTGGGTATCGGAAAAGACACAATCATGACGGAACTATGCCCCGACGGATCTGTATCGAAGCTGCACAACCAAAACACAAATTATATGAGAAAAAATTTAATAGTTTGGATACCCATGCTGACAGGTAAAGAGTAAAGGTAAGTTTGAAGTTTGGATTAAACTAGTCCGGTTGATTTTTTTTTTGTGGGTCGCTATGCCCCACTCTCGTTCTCGTAAATACACTGAAAAAAAAGTAATACTTGTAAAAAAATAATTTCGTTAAAACCTACACTTTATTTCTCTGTATGGCCGCGAGGGCCGACACTTTGCAAAATTTTAAAAATGTAACTCTAGTTTCTTTGTTTCTTTAAGCTATTAATATTTTCTTTGCTGATCTTTTTTCTTATTTCTGTTTCAGTGCCGTCCCTCGCCGCACCCAACACCGTACAGTCCACGATTCCGGTTGACATTAGACGAGTTGAATGTTGACATACTCAACACGGAGCGTTGAGCACTGAGTGACTCACCGAGATTAACACTGTAGAGCATTGAGCGTAATATTGTGAGATATAATGAAGCCAAGTATAAAAGGTTTACATTTATATGTATATTTTAAGCACAAATAAATCAAGAAGATAAATACGGACTCATATTAGACATGTTCCTGGAATGCCTGGCTCGTCTCATCCTAGCTTGCATACGCATGCATGATATTTGGCATGTTATGTTTCTATAAAATAAATTTAAAACTCAACGATAAAATTTTAATATTTGTAAAATAAATCGAAAACCTAATATTTAAAATCAAACCGACATAAATGGGTTAATTGATCTTACTGTTTATATAAAATGAATTTTAAATGTATCTTATATAAATCAGAATGTAGCGTTCGCAGGTGAAGCGAAATTTAAAATTTAAATGGAATATGAAATTAGGCAATTTAACTTTGGTCTGACCGCTTTGATAATTAAAATAAAATGAAGCTTTTAAATATCAACATTTATTTATGTCATGTTTTGTACACTTAAGGCTTCGATAAATATTATATTTGTAAACTGTCACAGTCGGTTATAACGACAATTACAATATTGTCGTAAAACCGATGATCTTTAACCCTATTGTATTATGAAAACGTCAGCAAGATTTTAGAATTTGGATACCCTTGACCAATCAAAAGGAGTGCCTATGTCCAGTCGTGTCTATGTCCACAACGATGATGATGACCCGTCATCGCTAAGCTAGGTAGACCTCGAGCCTGTCGGTGGATAATCTGTGCTTATAAGAATGTTACTTAACTTATTTGAATGATCACGAACACAAACATCCTCGAGGCAATATCAAACTTTCATTTGCAATCCTGTCTCACCACTCTCACTCGAACGGTATACATAATTGCAAAAAAACTGGTCTGTTTATCGCCAATTTAGACGTCGCAGCAGTACGCCGAAGGCATACACGACATACGAACACACAATATTCATGTTTACCTCGATCTTATTCCCAATCAAGTTTCTAAGTCCAAGAAAGACACTGTAAAGATCTTCAATTAATTGAATATAACATGTTATAACGACATCTTCTACAGCATCAGGAAATTTGGCATATATACAGAACATAATTTCGAGAAATGCGTGAACTACTTAATCAGTTTTTTTGCGATTGATAAATCTTACCCGAGTACTCATAACACCTATTCCCTTCTGTAAAACTTTTACATTAATGCAAAATTTTAAAAGTATTAAAAAGCAACATGTTTACTATAAACATTAGTAATTTGCATAGATCGTACAATCGTGATAAACAAGACAGTATCTACAATTGAGATGTTATCACACATTAACCTAATTAAAGAGCGTTGTAGAACTTCAAAGTGAACAGATAATTGGTTCATTCATAGGTAAATGTCATTGAGCCGAGCCGCGACCTGACACACTTAGATAACACGAGCAGTATACATTCATAACAAAGACGCGTCAGTACATCGGTTATTAATGATTTAAGACGGTTCATATTGTATACTTATTACTATCTTACTACTACAACAAATGCGATAGTTTAGATGTATGGTTACCTGTTAGGAGGTAACCAAGTCAATAACCAAAACGGTCAAATAGATCTGGATGAAATCGGGAACACAGATAGATTACTGTATGGAATGACATACAAGACTTACTAGTTTCTTTAATTAAATGCGAAGCAAATCATGAGATTTTTTTAAATTATGAAATCGTGTAAATTATTCCATTGGCCTACACTCACCAGTGGGCGACATGTGGCTGATATGATGATGACGATGATTCCATTGAGAAGAAAATGTGTGTGCGTAACGTGCATTCCAAAATATAGATATGACATAGGCTTTAATTATTTACTACATGTCATATATTGATGTAATCACCATCACATCAGTCAATGTCGACCATTGTTAGGCATTAAAACAATACTTAGTGCCAAAACTAATAGACCTAACAATACAGCTAAGACAAACCAGGTCACATACGAATTGAATAACACTCCAAACTTCAAACCAGTCCTTTAAAATAAAAGATATAAAAGAAAGACCGTATTTACTTTAGTATAATACGCAAAAACCCTATTCTACACTCGGTTGGAAAAAAAACGTTACACATTTTAACTGATAAAACTTCTGTCAGTTAATATGTAAGCAAAATATACAGACCTTGAATTCTTTACAAATACATTTTTACTGAATCGGTTCGCTAAAGCTTCTGATGAAATCAAAATCCGTCTCCGACGCGGCTATCGAAGGAACCTTTCAATGATTCATCTTAAGGATAATGTATTTACTCACTTTCTTCTTAACCGTTAAATCAATATTGTGACTCAATTTATAAAGAACACGCCTGAGGACTGAATGACATGAACAGCTACTAAGTTACGGTGACATTTGTTTTAAGTTTTTAATTGCGATGGAAGTAAACTTTTTAAATTGTTGGATTATATTTAACAACATTAAACGTGCTAATATAATAAACAAGTTTAACACTATTAGAGTCGTTATTTTAAAAATAGATTCAAAGTCGAAACGAATTTCATGACACGTATAGTAGTCTTTTGAATTATCTTTTCGGCTCAAGTATATGTGGGTGCTGTGTTGGATCCTCCCCCGCATATCTAACATTATGTTCTGCGCACAAATATATGATGTTCCGAGCCGACAAGATATTTGAAGACCTCTATAAGAAGTTACACTTTTGCTTTATGTGAATCTATTTTTTTTAAGTACTGGAAACTTCTCTTTTGTAATGCTACTGGCGGGCTACGTATGGTTTCCGCGTTTGTTTTATTTTAAGAATAAAAATTACATTTAAAAATGGAATACTAAATGTGTATTCAAATACACAACATTAAAAAAAACAACATTCTAAATTCGAATTATTTGAGATGAAATATAAGATGTAAATTGCTCATGAAAATTACAAAGCGTCAAGACGTTAAGTATTCGTCTTGGATTAAGATATTATAATTAAATTTGTGTATTTCGCAGCTGAGAAGTGAAAGCAAATGGCGCTAGAACAAATCTTGTTGGTTTATGTAAATCTAGATTATTCAATGAGATGTTTCGGGAGTATTCGCCTTTAGCGATGTCACTCAAGACGACGTTATCCCCTTATTACAACGTCGGATTTGAATTTAGATTGTGTACAGAACATTTAACATTTGTAGTATTGTAATTTATATTTGATTCAATGTAAGGAATGTTTCTAGAACTATAAAGGGAGAAGGGCTGGTAGTAATTTATTTTTCTTACCTAGGTAATGCTTATTAACATGTTAATAATTATAATTATAATCATTTATTTCAAATCATACATCCATATAATTGTTAGTATGTTAAAGAAATGATAAATAATTTTAGAGCTATCTAAGTGCAACCAGAGATGTCGTCAATTGGAAAAATTAATACCCATTTTGGTATTTTATGGTACTACATAATTTATTAATTTTACGTTAACCCGTCAACATGTAATTAAATTTAAATTCTACAACAAAATTCTCTTCTAAACTACGAACATAACACGCGAGATATTTACATTTTTAACTAATCTCTAGTGAAAAGTTGACCTCGTATCAGTCACGGTCGTGAGCTCTCAATTAAGAATCGATTTTTAAACAGGCGATGAATGTTAAAGTGAATTGATAAGGTCAGAATTCCGCCAAAGGCGTCATAATAACGTCTTCAATATTAATCGAAGTTATTTTTTTTTAATTTATGACATGACTATCAAATAACATAACCTTTTTTGAATGACAAATCGCTAATAAACGGAGACACACCCACGCTTAGATTAATGATGATATCTTCCCACTTATAAACTGTAAGAATTCAAATTTCATAGCGCCAATAACCTAATGGTTATGGGTACGGACTACCTATCTAGCGGTCGTGGGTTCGAATCCCATTATTCGACTATTGTCTTCAATCATATCCTAACATTAGCTTACAAGAAATGGTTACATGGAATATTAGTGAATTAAGAAAAAAATTCTAATGTTTCAATATAAATAAAAAAGCGACTCTAAATATTAGATTTTTAAGAAAAAAGGAAGACGGCCTATGTGTGCCGATAGCGAAGAGATTGCTGCACAAAGACATTTGAAAAAATGTCCCTTATCTTTAACCATCATAGTATGCACAGAAAAGAGATGTTTCCCCTTCTCATCATTTTTATATGAAAAGATGGGGTGAAGGTGAAAATAATTTATTATTATTATTAATAACGAATTCCTTAGTAAGCGATATTATTACCTAAGGTTAATAAATAAATGTCCTAACACAAAGAGAACTCAAGAAACCACGAAACATTAGTGTATTCATTTTAACGCCTCGAAACTTTCTCAAAAGTCGTCCCACATTCAACTTTAGCTGTCATTTTATCCCTTGTACTAGATACAACTGGACGTCGAACACAACAAAGTTGAAATAGCGAAAGCACCTAAGTAGCTTTTCATGAGGCTTCAAACAAGTGGGTAACACGGTGGCCACTGACAATGTATAGGTTATTCTCTACAAAGATGCTTATCTTCACAGACCAGTGACAGTTTATCGATAGATTACTGAGAACAGATCTATCGATAATATTCAATTATTCGTATAACGCGGTGTATTAATAATTCTTTTATTATCGTTACGACCGACCTATTGTTCGGACGTGAATAACTTTCAATGGGAAAGCGTTTCGTATCATAACAATGCCGACAATACACTTTCTTACACCTATCACATGCAAAACTTCGATAAACTCAATATAAGGAGCAAACTAAAAGAAACATGTAACTCGACCGCATGTTCCGTTTTAGGAATATTGTACAATCACGTTGAAAATTGGTTACGCAATTTAATTAAAAACTGTAAAAATATTGTCATATTTTGTGGAATAATTTTAATTTTTTTCTCCACATTTTTCATCATATATCGTTTTAATTAAATATGTGTTAAACAAAACAATTGATTTCAGATTTTTTTTTTGTTAAATGCAAGTAGTTTTTTTTAAAGTACTAATATTTCATTAACCATTTCAAGTAAGCTTTAGGCTTGTGCTGGGATATGGTCCATGACAGTAGTCTAACGACCGGATTCGAACTCTCGACCACATGATCGGAAATCTGTACCCTCATCTATTAGGCTATTGGCGCTTAACATTATAAATTTCTTTACATATACAAATAATTCTACTGTAAGTTTTCCATGCACAAATAATTAAATATTTCATATCGTTGAAAACTGTATACACAATAGTTCACACGTCATTTAGACTAATAACTTACTAGTATTATATATAACATTTACACTATTACTAAACTTTTTAAATAACGTAAATTCATATTTTAATGTCAGGTTCGGCGCTAACAGTTTCGTGCGCGACGCTACCCGACCGCAAGACAAACGAAAGTGAAAACGACCTTAAAACTTGTATAAACAGAGGCGCGTCTGGTTGCAGTTGACAAAAACAAATATTGGACTCACGTCCCGTGACAATAAGATGAGTGTTGTAGAAAGTTGACGCCAATACGACTTTTCTTACTGTTCCTCCGTTCTTAATATCTGATTGAAAAATTGGCCAATTAAATTGCTTTTGCTCGTCGAATATTCAATATGCTTTAACACGTTAGTGCGAAACGCGGTTCATTAGGCCCCATAACAAAGTTATTCATTTCGCACCACAAAGAAGTACACGCTTTTCTTTGCTGCGCTACAGATTAGTTGCATTAGGGATGATTTAGACCTCGTTACGCAGCGAACGTGTTAATGAAAGACTGTCGCCCGTGACTCCGTCCGGTTAGAGTTATTAAAAATCTAATTGGTAGCCTAGTTATTCTTCCTGACTGTATTACATCAACGTCAAATTTCAGCGACAACAATTTAGCTGTTATGAAAGAACGTAATAACAAACATGAATTTAAATTTGAGCATTTACATAAGTAACGAGTAAAACAACGCTTGATAGCATTCTGATTGTACTTTGATAGTGTTAAAACTATTTCAACTTTCGTGAGACATTGCTATGACCTAAATATAAAATGACTAACACTCAATTATTCATCCAGTTTCGGTACCAGTTCCACCTCTCACCCTGAAGAATAGCCCCCGATAGGCTCGAAACAAGTCGGTGCCGACACCGCAGTGTTTGCAGTGTTGCACTTATCAGAAATTTTATTCTAAGAATTAAACACAAAAGTACCAACTATCGTTTGAATTAAGCAGATGTATAGTGCGTATCAAAAAAAAAATGGTAAATATTGATATACGAAAGATGCTAGCTTATCCCTTTCCCAAAGACCATCTTCTAGTGTTGCAGATGTCCATGGGCGTCGACGACCACCTTTATGATCCCGCAGCTCGTTCGACCCCTTCTATTAGAAAAAAAAACTAAATGTTCTAAAAAAAGAAAGTCAACGTGCCATATAAAATATCTTTCACGTAACGTTGAAGTAATTAATTTTAAATACAACCTCCGAGTTTAGAATAAATTCACTTACGTCACGTCGAATTAACACTTTTAATTTCACTAGCTGTCAAGTCACGTAATTAAGTAAAAACTGTCAGAGCCCATTTGTACTAAGGTCACGATCGCGCGACTCTACGATGAATTCACTCATAGCTGATTTTATGGTCGGGATACTGTTACGTAAAATACAAATTACGACTTGAAAGGTATATGTTAAAATAATACTTTTCCTTTTAATATTTAATCTGCAACCAAAGATTACAGTCCTGTTTTTTTTTTCTTAATTTTGCTCTACTGTTAAAGACTGGCATTATGATTTATATAACATTATTAAACTATTAAAACTTTCGTGAGACATTTCACTATACTACTTATAAAACGGTTTAACTCACGTGTAACTCGGTGTC
>JAODUI010000003.1:1375521-1400949 GCA_027563995.1 Papilio gigon
GTTTGCACTGCGCTGGCGGAGTGGCTGCGGGGCTGCGGGGCGTGCGGGGCCGGGGACGGCTCGGACGCAAATCGAGCGGAAAATTGCTTAGTTTAAATAGGGTTGCGGAATTAGGGTGGACTTAATGAAGTATCGACTATATCCTACAAATATAATTGGCCTCGATAAATCAACGAATCATTACTAAAACGCGTTGAATTTAACAATGCATGCACTAATTATCGCATTCTTTATTCAATTCGAATGCCAGGTTGTCGATCTGTGACGTCACCACATCAGTAATAAACTTTCAATAATTAAGTAAACCTGTAGCCAACTTTCAAAGTAATACGTTCAAATGAAAGTAAACACCTTAAGCCCGTTCAAAAGATCTGTGCCAAGATATTGTACTCCTGCGTGGGCTTCCGTACAGTATTACTATATCTGAATTGCAAATCGGTATACTACAAGGACAACGTCCATATCTACATATTAAAACTTTCGAGCTATCCTCGTTTAATGAAAAATTGGAAGAGTTAGAACGCATAAATAGATCAGTCCTTCTCGTCTTTAGTTTTATGTCTACTTTTTAATATTACGAGAATATAATATGTGAAAGGAGACGCCACGAGGACAATAGTATACCTTAAATATTTCTGTATTTAAAACTGTATTTATAAAAAAATACTAGTAAATCTAGCCTTTCTTACTCCGTGATAATTTACGAATGGCAAAAGTATTTTTCGTATCAATCAAATAGTTCATGAGTTATGTGTATTAGTTAAATACAAAAAAAAAATATAAAAAAATGGACGAAAATAATTCTTGGAGTGTGGACTTTTGTTTTTAAGAAAAGTTTGTACGATTTATACAAAAAACAAACAAGATCGTATTTGATATAATGAAATCAATGTAATCATTATGGTCACCCGGTCTAGCATTGTGGAAGGCGCGTGGTGCGCAGCGTGGGGCGCCAGCGCGCTGCTGATAGCATCGCTCGTGGGCAGTTACAGCAACCGAACAATTAATACACGGGCTACATAAAACACTTCGTTTGTAATACTAACCTCAAGGAATGCTTTCAAAATCGACGGATGAATGGAGTGGATACAAATATAATGGTATTTGAAAAACTTTGCGGTGTCGAGTTGGGTTTCAGAAAGATTTTCTTTATATAATAGCAATGTTTTGTTAGTTTATATAATTTCTGATCTCTGGATACGATAGGACTCCACGTAAAAAAAGGCTGAAGATCGAGCATTAATATTGGTATAGCCAGCACACCAGCATCCTGTGTTGATCGGGCGATCTCTGAAATTTTAATGAAAGATAGTGATGAAGTTCAACAATCTTTTATCAGGGAATTAGAGACTGATATTGAAATTACGAATTAACAACGTTATTGTGCGTCGTTTTTCTATATAACTATTTGAATTATTTTGTGTGTAATAAAACGATAATGTGCTAGTGTGAGCGGGTGGCGATGTCGAGGTGTCCGCAGTGCCCGGCGTACCCGGAGTGCCCGGCGTGCCCGGTGTGCCCGGCGTGCCCGCTGCGCGACACGACGCGCGCCGCCCTACCATATCCATTACTTTATTAAGTTGTCATTGTAACAGCTCCACGGAACGCTTGTTTACTTACTTTATGATAATCTCGACGAGTTGGATATCTCAGTTTTATTCGTATTTCACAAATATTCATTTCTATTAATTTCACTCGGATACTTTGGTTGATGCCAATGATTGTCCGCATGATTCTTTGCAAATTTGTATTTGTTTAAATAATTATTTGACATTGTGACTTTGACTGTACTTTAGAACATCTTGTTGACATTTATTGAAACAAAAGAAAACTGTTTTCCATCCCTTGTTATATGTGTGTAGTGTCGGTGGCGCAGTTTTTAAACGCTGGACAGGACCGTACTCGACATTGTGTACATTGAGACATTGACGTACCAATTCGTTTTTCGATTTTGGAATATCACATGTACATTATAAGACGTTCTAATGGTGAAGGAAAAAATCGTGATGCAACCTGCACATCGGCGATGAAACTCAAAGATATATGTGAAGTCAACCAACACGCATTGGGCCAGCGTGGTTGATGGCCTAGTCACCCCTAATAATGGGATAGGCTCCGAGCCTTTCAGTGGGGATGTATATAAAGTATTCTTTGGGACATACTTCAAGCAAGAGTAACATTCCAAAAGCGATAAACAGTAACATTTCAACAACAAAAAGGAATTTTCACTGGAGATTACAGTTAAAGAAACCATATTAGATTTTGATAAATGCGAATTCTCGTTTTAATAAAGATAACAGAAGGTGCGTTAACATTAGTAACTGCGTTGCGTATGATCGTGGCCTGTTTGTTCGCCCTGGCTGATGTATGGCCACATAAATAACCGCCGCCCCGGGCGTTACCAATTAACTTCCCCGTGCGCCGTGTTAACATGTTCACTTGTATAATGTTGCCAGTTCAACGTTGACTATTTATACAAATGTCATAATTGCAAATACCAAATGACACTCGTATTAATGGGTGGCTCTTTCTCGAGACTTCGTCAGCGTGAATTTAGAAGTATCCTATGATATTAGTACGGTCAAAATCCGCCAGTTTGCTGTATCAGTGCCGAAAAATAAACGGAGAATTGCCGACAGACAGAAAATTGTGTTTTGTTATATGAAACGCAAAGATGTTATGTGTATGAAACATGATTCCTTTTTTAATTTTATATAAGGATTTAATTTCTATTAATCCTGTTATTTGCCAGAGCGCGATGGGTGCTGCCTGGCAAATTCCAACTCGGCTCTTAATGTGTTGTCACACGGCGCACAGTACGACTGACCTACAGAATTAAAATATACGATAGGTTAAGCAAGATTCTTCCAAAAGTCGTTGCAATCGAACCCTAACCTATAAATATCTAGACACTGATTGGTTTATCCATTAAAACTGTTGGATATCCTATTTAGATCTTTGTGAACTTGAGAATTTTTTTACGAACTTTTAGAAGTCCTTCTTAAGTAATGATGGAAATTGTCTCCCATCAAAATGTCCGTCTTAAGCTTACGTCTAGAGATTGTATTAGTTATACAGTTCCAGCCACAAACAACTATTCTAATGGTTCTCCTAGCATACTTTACAAGAATTACAACTGACTGATTGTTCTAATTGATTGCTTGACTTAATATGAGTTTAGTTTAAAAAAAATGTTCAACGAAGAAAAAAGGTTTAAACCCTTTTAGTATTTCGTTTCGGTTTACTCTAATTGAGTCCGGGTAAGAGGTTAATTTCTTGTATAGATGAATTATTGTTATTTTATGCAAATGTTGAGGCGAGTTTTGAAAAAATAATTAAATTCGTTATGTTGCCTCGGGCTCGCGGACGTTTCTCGTGATTAGGAAGTATGCTCAATGTAATTTATTAACTTAAAATATTCTTATGTAAAGGTACCTTTAGGAACTATAAATAAAACAACATCTATTGAATTTTTAAATAAACAAGAGTTATTGGCTGTCCAATTAAATCTGTTTAGATTAATTAAAGGTTGAACGGTTTTTTTTTCTTTAAAAACCATTCTACGTTTAGCTATTGGAACTCTTCTAAACTTCACTATGCCTCATGTTTACTGCATTCTTGGCTTTAGTGTACTCGATTGAAGTTTATCCAGAAATCTTCTTCCAAAGTTTGTTAGCAAATGTCCCTCCATCTCTTGTTTTCCGTAACTGTTTTATCAGAGAAACATTTAAGCGCATTCTTTAAAATTGATTATATAAATACCAGAATGAATAGATAATGTAATAGATATCGTAAATAATATAGAAACAATTATTTACATGCAAGTAATCTTCGGAGCAGCCGTTGGGCATAAGAGAAAGAATTTAAGGTCCCAAAAAAGAACACATCCGTTACAATCAGAGAATTTAAAATGCAACTTAAAATATATGCGTCGGTATAACGAACTCCATTTAGCAATTAACTTAACAAACAAACGTAATATATTATGGTTAAATTTCAATACAAAAATGGCGGCTGTGACGACGGCGAACAATAACTTGTTCGATTCCTCGCCTTGTGTTTACACAAATGTGAGCTCTACGATAAGCGGTGTTGAGTTTGTCAGATTAAAAATTATGCGTTCAGTATTGCGGTGCCATTAATTTATAAAATAATTGACATGTGTTTTACGAGGCACGCGCGGTTAGAGATGTGCGCTATCGAACAATGTTTCATATTGAATAATGAGTTCGGATGTACAATTTTATCGGTTATTACAGACCGGGGCAAATGAAAAATGCTTAAAATCGTTAACGTAACTTTGTGATAGCTAATATTCTTCAATTAAATTATCCAATCAGCACATATATGTGAAAAAAATCAAAGGTATGTGTGAATTCAACTCGAACTGGGTCAACGTGGTTGACTATGGTCTGGTCACCATTAGTAATAGGGTAGGCTCCGAGCCGCTCATTGGCGACGTACATCTGATGACGATGATGGAATGAGTTTTATCATTATTAATGTTTTTTGCACAAACGGAAATAGAATAGATATCGATTTGGTTATTTCGATTATGCGTAAATAGATGGCGATGTTAATTGTCTATTTTCATTAATATATAGAACCCGTTTTATATAATATATAGTGTGTTTATTAAATTGATTGTAGGCGTATAGGATAATCGCGCCGCCCCATCTGACAGCGCACAAAGCCTGCGGCTGAATTAGCTTCATTTATCTATGATGTATCACAGGGATAGAATTAAGTTTGTGTGGACCCAAATAAGTAATTGATACGGTCTTATTATCACGTAACTCAATGAACGTTGACAGGAAGTAATGATTCTAATTCAGATATTCTAAAACAAACGTGATTGTGTTACTTGCAGTAATGTTAAATTTGTAAAAAAAATAGTTACTAATATTGTTTAATGTAAATAATTTACTTTTTTTATGTAAAATATTAGTAAGTTTTTGTTAATTTGTAAAAATATTTCTTGTAACCATTCCTGGTAAGCTTGAAAAAGCCTTGTGTTAGGATATGATCCGCTACAATAGTCCAATGATGGGATTCGAACCCAGGACCGCTAGATCGGTAGCCCGTACACTTAACTATTAGGCAATTGGTGCATGAGACTATTGGCATATATTTGTTTATATACTAATATTTCTTCTACCATTCCAACTAATGTCTAGGATTTTGTTAGGATATTGTTTACAATAGTGAAGTTGTGGGATTCGAACTTTCTACCACGAGATCGGAAATCCTTACTTTCGACAATTAGGCTGTTGGGTTTTGTATGGCATAGTTCATTATCAGAACTCTATAACAATGGTAGAGATATTAATATATTTGACATAATCATGTTGGAATCCTATGTACGCACGCTGATTGCGTTCAGGGCATCATTTAATAGACTTATAAACGAAGTATATATAGGATGTTGTGGCCGTGGTATGGAGGCGCAAAGGTGCCGCCGTATGGCCCGGCCGCTCGTGATTGCCCTGCCCTCTAACGACCGGCTCATTAAACAATTATTAATCGGCGGCGACCCGCTGTGCCCACCGATTGCCTTGCCGCTTGCTCTCGTGAAATATCACTCAGTTCGAATCCGTTACATTGTCCGACGTATTTAGAAGTAACTAAACAACTCTTAGATCAAATTATTGTTTCGTGTCATTACCCTGTTCTTCTTTACCCAGTAACATACTTCAATTATACAATCTATATTTCATAATAAACTAGATATG
Organism: Papilio gigon; assembly: GCA_027563995.1. Lineage (NCBI taxonomy): Eukaryota > Metazoa > Arthropoda > Insecta > Lepidoptera > Papilionidae > Papilio > Papilio gigon. The sequence continues at coordinate 1,381,254 of JAODUI010000003.1, forward strand.
GATAGAAAAAAAATAATTTAGTACTTGGAAAAAGTAACTATAATTTTCCTTTACTATCTTTAAATGTATTTTATCACTTCGTGTACCTAAAAGTTTGTTTTTGAGTTTCAAAAGAAATCACATTATTTACGAATTCCTTAATTAATAAAGATACAAACTAAATTAACTTGTTCCTTTTTTCCTTTCAATAACTTCTACGTTCCCCTACACGGATTACATTGTTCAATTGTAGTAAAAAATATTCAATTCACTACGACCCATTCTTAACGAGGCATTTTTTCTAAATATTAGACATAACATCAAACGAATTGACATCAGAAATGGAGCAACCGTTTCATCCAATTAGAGGGTAATAAAACTAATAATAAATCACTACAAACATATTTTTACCGTCGGATATGCTCACTGTCGCGTTGTTCACATAGAAAATAGTCGGGACGTAAAGAAATATCAGTTTAATAAGTGAACGTATAAGTTTGCATCGTGTAATGGCGCGACGGAGCGACGGCCGCTCATTAGAGAAAACAAATCAAAATAATTAGGCAATAAAGAGCGGCTTATGTTCCCATTGTAATACAATTTCGTAGATTGAACTTTACGACCAATTTGATTGTTACAAATTTGTTTATTGCTTCGGGTGTGTTTATTAGGAGATGTATTCTTTCCGGCACTACGTTTTTGTCATCTATTATTTTAATTAAAAACCATATGCCATCATTACAGTGAGATATATGGAACAATTTTAGCAAGAATAACACATTACAACATGTATCGATTCAATTCTATTGCTTAACAAATATGTTTTTTTCATAAGAAAAGGGGGCAAAGCATGTTTTTTTTTATGCCTGGTAATCTTTTAGTAATTATTCAAAACTTTTCACGGCAAAGGTCGCATGTTTCGTTAAATCTTTAATCTATTTTGTTGAGATTTTAACCACTTACTTTAGACACTAACCACGTTGCTGCCCCATCGTCACAAAATAAACACAAAAAAATATGTTAAATATTTATAGTATAGTTGTATAAGTGAACATATATTCAATTCAGGAACTCAGTATTGATTGTATATGTATATTTATTGCTAAATATCAGTATAGAGCAAAAAAGCGTAAGTACCGCGAGTCTGTAGAGGCATTAAAATTATTAAAAGGAATAACCTGTTGACGCCATTTTTTAACTTTTTGCTGCCTAGTCATTTGTTTCCGCTATCAACATGCCGTGCCCGTGAACGTTTAAATTTAGACATTCCTGTACCATCACCAGCAATTAAATTGAAGTACGTATCTTGGCGCCATGTTGCATAACGTGTTCTTTACCGTGTTCCGAAGGACCATAAAACGATTATTATTCTATAGACGGATTAGTTGAAACAGGTTTAGAAGATGTCTTAACAACGAACTGACTATAATTTTTCTTGTGGATGAATAGCTGTTACTAATTTTATTGAAATTTAACTTCATTTTTTTTCCGTATTATTGAAGGAAATATTCAACTTAATTCATCTATGCAATCTTATAGTTCAAATTAACACGTTCACTGCGACACGAATTTTTGCGTATCTTCCGTCCCTGCAGTACGTTAGTACGACACGCGGTCCATTAGACCCCACCTCCTTTAACTAGATGGATATTTGTTTGTATTGAAATTTTGTAGAGGTATAGAACAAACGACGACGCCAGGTTGGGTATCAAATTGCTGGGCTGGGGACCAGGAGTGTGGCTCGTCCTCACTCCAGGTGGACCGACGGCTTGGTGCGGATGGCAGGAAGTCGTTGGATGCGGAAAACGGAGGACCGCATACTGTGGAAGGCATTGGGAAAGGCCTATGTCCAACAGTGGGCAGACAGGGCTGTTGATGATGATGATGATGAACTAAAGTCTATACTTTTCGAGTTATTATAACAATTTAAATGTATACAATATCCAGTTAGCAATTCTGTACCAGTACATTATCATAGCGGGATGACGAGTGGTCCAGAATATTTCTAGGTCAGAGGTGGTGAGTGCAATTATGCTGATTACGCCGGCGACGTGCTGATTGCCCGACAATTATTTCACAGACCACTACTGACTTTATAAAACATGCATTTCCCAATGATTACGCGAACTCCGTACTCATACCGAATGATTTATTTTCCTCGACCGAATTTAACCTAACAAATTCCAAATATAATGTAATGTAATGTAAAAAAAAATTTACACTTCTATTGCTATACAAAAATATTACGATTCAATAATTTAAAAAAATTGTTGTATTATACTTAACTAACTTGCACTTTATATAAAAAACTAGCTTTTGCCCGTGCCTTTGATAGTACGGAAACCAAAAACCTGTTAAGACTATGCCGTATTCCAAACAGTAATTCGTTTAGTCGTTAAGGAGTTGAGATACATGCATCCATCTGAACTTACGCAATCATAATATTAGTATGATAGTGTAATATATCTATCATCATCATCATCTTCAACCTTCGTATGCCACAGCTGGACATAGACCTGTCCCAATGCCTTCCACTATACATAATGTGTCTATATCGACCAATATAATCGATTTATAAAAATTGCAAACTAAAGATTTATCGATTTATTAGTCAAGAACATCTTTGCAACCACAAAAAATTATCCAACAACGTTTACTAGTGACACGGTAAATTAAATTATTAAAACTTTCGTGTGACATTTCACAATAAAACACGTAACAAAACGGCTTAACTCACGTGTGAATCGGTGTCGGTACCGACTAGTTTTGAGTCCATCGGGGGATCTTCTTCAGGGGAAGTGGGATTGGGATTAGCGTGTTGGCGGCTCGTCGCTCACTGCCGCGTATAGTGACACGGTAGTTATTATACGTCATATAATATCTTATATTTTAATTCAAAACAAGTAGTTGAGCATCTTTCAAAGTATCGGAGAATTTATAAATTATACGAACGAAGGAGGAGTCGCGGACGCAAACGAGTCTTAAATATATCTTACGGAATGATATTTATCGAAAGTAAAATACGTATAACAGCTTAAAGACTCCGCTATAAATTGGGTATGTTTTATGAGGAGTGCTCGATAAAATATATGAACTTGGGTATTCTTTTAAATGAATCACGAGCGATTTATTTAAACCATCGTATTATATTTCGTGGCAATTTATGTTTAGAACCCTTTTCTATACTTATTTTTATACTACCTATATTCACGCGAAAACTGATGGACACGGGAATCGATAAATATTCTAATTCAATCTTATTTTAGAAGTATACATTATAGCACAATCAAAAACATAAAAATCCTGACCTGCGCGCTTCAATCGCTCGACATTAGTTCTATATTTTTCCGCAATATGTCGAGAGTTGTTACTGGCCAGGCTATAGTGAGCCATTACACTAAACAAAAAGAAATATTTTTAATTTACATCACACCTATTTCTACAGAGTGTACTGATAATGCGACGTATTCAGGACGTCTGTTCACAATTCACGTCTCGTCCGTTTACGTTCGCGTTCACGTATTTACAAGTAATAAAAGAGTCGTAAAATCTTTTAAATTACTTATCAAGTACTGCTAAAGCCTTCAAATGATGCTCAGCCCGACAGCTTGTCCGCAAACTTGATTCAACTTTGTCAGTAATGATCTTTCGTTTCGAATATCAACTATTCAAGTAATTAATTTTACCGTGCAGTATTTCTTTAATCTAGTTATAGAATTTAATTATCGACTTCTATTTAATTGATAAATAATTTCATTGTACTAGTTTAATGTACATTAGTACTGGAATATGAAATGTAGGACGCTGTGGGGGAAACATCCGCAAAAAAATATGTACATTATCCCATTATATTGACAAAAAATTGCCTTTTTCCCGTTAATTCTTTTAACCAATTCCGAGACAATAATTTAATATAACATTTTATATTTCAAACGAATTATTCTTATCTGAGACTAAGTTAAAATGCAACGTAATTTAAAATGTCTTAAAGACGTTAGCATCGCGTGATGAAAGACAATAAGAATGTGAGCTGAACGTAAGTAACAGAATCTGACAACGGCTTACAGAATTGGGTCACTCTTACACATTTTTGATGTACATGCGAAATTTTACAGTACACTTAAAGATTGGTCATTCTAAAACAGGATTAAAGATTACTGAGACGTGTTTATTTATTTATTTATTTATTTAAGACGAGAATACAGCATACAAATCAAAAAACTATTACCAAAATCACATTACATTATAGATCAATATAGCCAATTACAGGCTTGTACAAATAATTTGACGCATTCGATTTATATACTGTTTAAATGGATATACATTTGCGAAGAGATGATAAGCACATAACAAGGTGATGAGATTGAATGTGGATGGCTATAAAAGCAGAGGAAGACCGAAGGTGTATTACGTAAAAGACGTGCAGATGTGAGTGAGTTCAGATATAAGCCGACAGAGATTTATGGAAGAGTACATACTGTGCTGGCACTGCGTACGGAAAAGAGCAGGTTGATGACTGAGATCTGTTTAAATACCACATGCTTTAAATGTATATAGACGATATATTGATACTAAATTCATATATAACTATGCTAAGCGATCGCGTTTTGGTGTATTTCTTATATACTTTTTTTTATCTCAATTATATGTTGTCCTACTTTGAAGATGTATGAAACGTGACTCTCTTTCAATGAGGATATATGTAAAATTAAACCATTGTCATCATCAGCTCTTGTATGCCCACTGCTGGACAGCCTTTCCCAATTCCTTCCACAGTATGCGAGTACATTATTTACATGAACCATAATAATTTACAATCTTATGAAACTGTGAAATGTCATGAAAATGACATTCTTTAAATTGGTTCTCATCGAGCGGGCAAGTAGATCTCATGTTACTAATGCTCGCAAACAAGCGTAGTGTGGACATGATGATTATTCCTGTATAGGTACATTCAAATTTAACATATTATCGAAATTCAAGACCAGAAGGTATGTAAAACAATGAACACACAAAGGCGGGCTAAACTTGTGCACTACGCTATTAGCCAGTACTAGATTCGACCAAATAAATCAAAACATAGATAAAAGAAAAAAACGTTGTTCTTATTTAAAAGGAAATTGAACAAAACGAAAGAACATGTTGACAAAGCTAAAGTTAGTGGGGAGAAAAAGTGTATTAACCTATTTAAAAAAAAAACAAAAGAAAAACTCTTTGATTATGAATTACTGTTCAAATTTCGAACAATAGCCGACCGATAAGGAATCAGTATGTGACAATCATGTCCCATCACGAGAATTTTTGTCACTTGTATTGGTTTTTCCACTCGTACCTAGCAAACATAATGTTTGAATCTTATAATATAGAGGTACACTTTACGACAGCACGTAATCGATACCTCGCAGCTTCCGGGCTTTTACCAGTTCGACGAGTATTATGATCGATTTGAAATATCGATATTTTACGATTACTTACTGATGATATGACGATGGTAGTTTTTAATAGACAATTGCGAGTGCAGACGTTTTGCAGCAAATGAAATTATTATAATTTGATAAAGTTGTCGTCCTCATTTCCGGTGTAGCGAAAATTCAGGGATGTTGGTGAAAGGATACGGTTGGTTTTTGACTCTGTTTATAAAAAGCAAATCGTCTAAATGTGTGACCATCTTGGATGCCTGACGAGTATATTGTAAAGACCTCTCTCGCTGGTTATGTTGCGTTATTTATATAAATTATAGTCCAGTATAATGAGTGCAGTAAATTTTAAACTCTAATATATGTTCAAAAGGTGAAACATCGTAATATATAAGTATAGTAGTTAGTGCACGCGTATCCAAACTTATTTGTGTGTAACGGTAACAAAAATCCACAATCGCCTCAACAGATGTGCCTTCATTCGACAGACCTAGATAATTTTACCAAAATTACATCGCAAACAATTTTGTAAAACGTCTGGCCGAGACACGCGATAGAGAAAAATTATAAAGATGTACTAAGTTAACAAAGGCTAAGAGCAGCTGTACGCGGACTAGTTTAGCGAGAATTTAAAAGCTTCAAGTGGCGTTCGTTCACTGCGAACTACGGTTCGTGTATGGCCAACACCAAACCAGTCGTTGCGATTGCTTGCAGTCCGTGTATGGCCGCAGTATATCTGTGCAATGTATTACAGGTCGCCGCTACACATTCTAACTCTCACTGGCTGCACCACTAACACACTCGAGCACGCGCGGATACCATCTCCAAAGGAGGGGTACCATGCGTTTCGCTTTTACAGGACATTCCTGTATGCAAGTTGATTCATACAGCAAATGTCTCAGTTAAATAAAACACTTTTATTCATTTAACACACTGGTGAATATTTCGTCTATTGAAAGTTTCTTGTTAAACTATTCTTAAGTGAAAACTATTGAAAGAATTTAAAACAAAAACTGTGACCAATTGACGCGAATCATTGAATCTTTTTTTTTTGTCTTTTTTTGTAAAGTTGTCGAATGTTTATTGATTGAATTTTTTGAGAGAATAAATGGAAAACGTATTACAAAGTAAATAGTGTTGGGAACTAAATTATTTGAAGTCGCCGCAAAGAATCTGTTGTATATTCCACTGAATACGTAATAATGAAGGTTACTTGTCAAATTCTAATGAAAATTGACGCCTAACGTTAATTATATTGTTTCGTAAGGATAACGTTTTTAATGGGGACTTATGGAACTAATTTCTTCTATTGTTCGTATATATATTACGGACAAACCAGTTTCGATGAAAAAAACGATTCATTGCAAATTATGATTTTTTTTACAGCAATAATAAATTACTAACATCAATGTTGCTTTAAAATTTAAATTACGAGATAGATCTTGGATGTCAGATAGAATATGAAATATGAGATGGATCCTGGGAAATGTTTAAATTTTGGAGTCAGTAGCAATGGGCAGTGGATTCGTTGCATTTTGCATGAGCATTAGATATCTCTAGAATATTGTTGTGTTGCTCTATTATTCTGCATTCATCATGCTCTTGATTTACCTTTTGCACCACGACTGTCACATCTCGTACAAAACTTTCAAACATACATTTTACATGTCAAAGATTTGAAAGAAAAAATTTCAAACAGTAATAAATCTCTCATTGATTATCAATAGCTCGTAGGAACAAGTTTGTGGCAATTCTTGTGGTCAATTGTACTACAAATGTGGTATAAAGCTTTGTTAGAGTCATGCAAGGGTTATCGAATAAACCAACACTATCATGCGGTCGCCGTCAAAGCGGTTTGCGGCATCTTGCGGCCGGCGGCTGTTCGCCGCTCCAACGATTTTGTTCATTTTTTGCACGATGACGACTTGGATTTCTAAATAATTTAAATACGCTCACGTTACAAATGAACATCTGTAATTAATACGCATCCACACGAGTTTCTGCGTTTGCTATCGCGTGTCCAGTTAACATGCCTTACACTCACTAACAAATGCAATTGAAATTGCATACAAATAATATTCATCAAACGACAAAAGCATTAATTTTCAAAAGTTTACATTAATTTACAATTTACATTAGTTATCGGAATTTACTTAATTATACTCTGTATTAAATAATGAATAAATTGCCAAAGTATTGTTGATCTCGGACAACTTACGTTATCAATGACACCGTAACGTAATCCGTTTAAAACACAAAACCATATCACTGTCACAATTCGTAAGTATCGAACGCGGCGATTTGATGAAGTTAAGAAGCGCGTGCGAGCGTCTCCGATGCGCAGGCGCGACTGACGTTCCACCGGGATGGGCCGCAACCGCATCGCGTTCAAATCTCTTTCTGTTAAACGTAAAAGTGGTCGACATTCTAAACGTGATTCACCCCGTTTTCCGGACCGCCAGCTGAAACATTTTCATTACATGTGCGCGTGTGCTAATTTGTTTATTTTTTTACAAATTTCATGTTACACTACACTTAGTAATAAACACTTAATTACTAGCTTATGTCCTAGACTATATTTTAAATCTATGACAATTTTTTATCGAGATCCGTTGAGCTGTTTTAGAAATAGGTGTTAACATCCATTCATCGAAACTTTCGCGTTTATGATATTAGTATGGAGAATGATTTTACTAAACCTTTGTTACTATACAAAGAATTTCAATTGTTTTTTTTTTAATTAAAATATTAGTAGATTTTTATTAATTTACTAATATTTCTTGTAACCATTCCTGCTTGTGTTAGGATATGGTTCACGACAATAGTCGAATGGTGGGATTCGAACTCACGACCGCTAGATCGGTAGTCCGTACCCTTGATCATTAGGCTATTGGCACTTCGATTCGATTTTGCTGTACACATTTCTTAAAACCTGGTTGATGTTGGACTGGTTTTAACCATTCTATCTGACCTCAAGCGTGACGGTACAATACCAGCTCGTTTCTTAAAGAGAAGAGGAACAAATATAAGCACTATGAGATTGACGTGTCCGTTCCTTCAACATGTCTCCATACAAACTCTGGCAACCTCTTGCGATAATCATTGACAAACGTGGAATTGAATCAATTTCGAATTAACGCATTAAAAGTAAACCTACATATTCGTACTTTCACTTGCGACGGCGTATTATTGATTCATTGCATCGTGTTCGCTTGTTTTCATCTGATTGCACAGGATATATTAAATTTGACGTATAAACTTTCATACATTTTCTATTCGCAGCCGCATCGGTCTTTAATTGGCGGGGAAATGTTTCGCAGGTTATTAGATGGAATTATTTAACGTTTATCTTTGTATTGTCACTAATTATATACTGTAAATGACAACACGGGAAATTTTATCCTTACCAGAGACATCTAGTGGTATTTTTTTTCCGAACTTTTTTTTTAAATTAAAATTACTTTTTTCCTCTAACTTATAAAAAAAATCAAAGTCTTTTAAGTAAGGCATTACTCGTGTTAGAGTGTCCCGTTCTTACATTCTTTTCTTTTTATCTGTATTTACCGTATCCATATATAGTATTAAAATTGTTGTAATTGTCATATTGTTAATAATTTATGTTTTGCTTTTTAGTATCATCATCATCATCATCAGCTCACTATACGTTGCCATTGAAGGGCTCGGAGCCTATTTTATAACTTGAACTTATCTTTCTTTTATAACTGTATAGAATATATGACATACTAAAGACATCAACGCCATCTATCTTAAATATGAACAGATAGTTTGAATTCAAAGTATTTTTAAATTAAGAACTTCCTTAGCACGTAAGAGCAAATTTTGTTTCATTATAGATTGTTGAGAGGAAATAGTTACGTCTGAATGTAACTGTACGTCATAGTAATTGACCGGAGTGCGTTCGAACTATGTTAGCACCAATCAATGGTCAACGTTTAAAGACTTTATACTACGTACTACTTACGTTTCCTTAATAGCAAACGGAAGTCGCTAATTATTAGCAATAAGTCCATGTCGAATATCGCTAACGGATGTTTTACTCACCTTTATAGTGTAATTAACGAACATGAACTAAATTAATATTTTAATTCTATATCTATACTAAAGCGTTAATAATCAAATGACTCTGCTAGCCTAATTTGCGATCACACGGTCGAAAATTCGAATCCCGCCCATTCGACTGTCGCACACATCCTTGCACAAGTGAGCTCATTTGGAGTGGTGTGTGTTATGTATACAAAATAAATACCGTTTCCAGTAGCAGAAGCCCATTCACTAATTCATTTTGTAAGAAACCTAATCAACTACGGTAGGTATATTTTGTTTAAAATAACTGTTTCCTTGGTAATCAACATTTAATATAAATACATCCTGTAGATAAACAGATAACCGTAGAGTTCGGTGAAAGTGACGCTAGATATATTTGCCAACATTACTTTACTTCCCACGCTTTGAGAAGGGAAACTGTCAAATTAATCAACGCAGATAATGAATTGTAACCATAAATAAGGCATAGATGGCGACAAAGGAGCGGACAAAGCCGTAATAGAGGCCTACGTTTAGTAGCTGATGAAGACATTTTAATCAACAGCGTCCTTAATACAATTATTAAAAAAAATCTTTAATTGTCCTACAAATTAAGTTTACTTGCAAATCTAATTTGAATCTGTCTCCTGTTCTTTTTTTAAGAGAAGGGGGCAAACGAGCCACGGATCTCCTAAATTCAGTACTCGGTAAACCTGTGTTACGGAGAGGCCCTGTGTGCCTCTCACAAATATTTTATTTTAATTTGTGCTTGTTACGGAATCTCTGTGTTTGTGTGTGTTTTATAATGTGCTTGTTTTAATGTACTATTAAGCTTTTAAAGATCATTTATTTAATAATTCACATACATTTCTTTACAGCAGATTAGTTTATCGTTTACCTCAGAAGCTTATGGAATTTGAAAAGAAAGCAAAACTCAATTTGCTTTCTACGCTAACGATGCTATAAAATCGACACGGCTTGTTTGCACATTATAAGAGTTAACATATTGATGTTAATAGAAGTTTCTTTTGTTACATTTTATTGAGCAGACACAAATCAATTGTTATTTATCAGTCTGCCGACGTATTGTGATATATCGACATACTTTGACATATAACACCTTTTTATACAACGATCAGTTACTTAAAATAGATAACACAATAACTGATGTTACTGTGTCACTGATTTTCGTTTATAATGACACATCTCTCGCTATCTTGTTAAATGTATGAAGTTCCTACTTTATACAATTAACAAAAATACCAAGCGATTCAATAATGCTAAGAGCCAATAGCGTAATGGTTGAAAATACTGATTTCTGTTTATGTGGTCGACTGTTCAAATCTTGCCATTGGATAATTGAAAACCATACTCTAATACACACAAAAGCTTAGTTGGAATGCTATAATATTTGTAAATTAACGATAATCTGCTAACATTTTTATTAAAAAGAAAAATTTAAACACAATCATTAATTATGGCAACCATTTTAGTCACGTCTGGACAATATGCGTTAATTTAATTTGTCATCGAATTAATTATGCAGCGAACACTGTTTCTGATACAACACGATCTTAATCATTTATTTATGTTAATAATTATTTCGTCTGTCTGTCTAAATCCGCATCATACGTCACGTGTCGGCCAGATTCGCGTCTCGGTGAGTAAAATTGAATTACACACCTGCCCGAGTGATTGATGGCCGTCTCGCTGGTTGTTCAGCGTTCATTATTTATCAAAGTCTCGTTAACAACAAAGTATTGACTCGACAACAAATGAGAAAGTCATTCACTCATTCAATTTCGTATTAAAGTGGAAAAACGACTCACCGTGTCTATTTTACTGCAATTAGTCAACAGTACTTTGTTGTCACCCGACTGGTACGAAACTAGTCGGTACATACACCGATCTATACGTGAGTTAAACCGTTATTATAAGTGGTAAATTATTTTATTATATCTTTTTAAAACGATAAAGAAAACTTTAAGATAAACATGGCTTTAAAATGATATCTAATATTGAAGAAATTAAAATATCTCGATTGGTTTTAAGGTGGAATTAAAAAAAAAACAAAAAAGACTGTCGAAATTCTTGTATGAAATACAATATATTTATACTAATCGACATTTATACAGATGTCATATGTAATAGAAATTAGCAACACGGTATGATTTTCTAAGGTAGAACGGCGCCTCATGCTTAGCCAGTAATTGCGGGCACGCTGTTACCGGAACAGTTGCAACGTAGCCCCGACACCAGAATAACCATCGCGATACGCATCTAAACGACGTTCTGCAAGGGAGAATTTCTGCAACAGTCTTCATCAACGCTTTACAGCTTTGCAACTAGTTTTAACCAGCGATTTTATTTGTTTGGAAAAAAAAAGTAAGTAACCTTCGTGCTGTTTCCATTAGTAATCTATGTTTGTACCAAAATTTATCACGATCGGTTAGACGGTTTTAATTAATTCAACTAAACATTCACATTTATAACATTAACAAAATTAAAGCTTGTAAATTTTAGTTTTTGCTAATTAAACACTCTTACTATTTCAATAAAACTATCGTCAAAATAAATGATCACACTAATTGATGTTAACACATGAAACTAATGTCACGAAATCTGATGTAAATCAAATAACTTAAATTTCCCTTCAAAAGCATTTTAATATTATAATACCAATATCATGTTCTGTTCATTATTAATTTTCGCATAAATATAAAATTTTCTTTTATTAAATTTTCAATTAAAGGTAACAGAGTAATCGTTTATGAAACATACTAGCGCACATTTTATTGCGCGTCATAAAGAAGTAATTTTGAAGCGTGGAAGCTCCCGGGATCTCGTTCCGCGTGCAGTTACTGCATGGAAACAGTTTTATCGTGATATATTAAAATTTCCGAGCTGCTTTTACGTTCCCTCACGCCACTTACGCTCGCTGTATGAAATGACGCTGCCTGCCTTTTGTTTAACCCACTTATTTGATTAATAACAAACAATTAAACTTTAAATTCGAATAAGACGCTAAAGTTACTTGAGTGTTACGTGTTTTTCATTATTTAAGTCATTTAACATCACTAGTACATTCTACATTCTTAAGTTGGGTCAACGCTATTAGTCTTTGACTGGTGGATGAGGTTACTTTTGACGGCTTTTTGACAGTTAGAATGACAAGATCACCATCCATATTTTGTATTATTTATATAAAATAATAGTAAAATTCACTTTGAAATGTAATCTATCGTCCTGGTACAAACGGTGGATCTCGGGACTGTTTAAACAGTTGAAAGTACATTGCTTATTTTCTTTATTTATTTTTAATTTATTTATCATGCTTATCTACATAACTACACAATTGGCTTCATGGTTTAACATTAAAATAAACTTTGACACGGCAATATGCAACTACAATTACAGATAAAACATCATCGCGTACAATATCTGTGCTTAAACACTGTGTTAAAAAAAAACTAAAAACACGATGCAAACAATGAAAAGACATTGTGGTTTAACATCGTTACAAAATGCGGTTTACTTTACGACAGGCGTTTCGATTAATATGAAAATAATCTTACAATTTTGTATTTGAAATAATAGGAAATTCACTCTAAAATATTTAAAGTTTCCTACTACCCTTCTACAACTAATTTTAAAACAACTAAACTAAGACGTAATATGAAAATGAGTACAAAACAAATAAAACAAGCAAGGCTTTAGCAGTAACGCCAGTTTAGCGAGTTTAATGTGAAAGTGCGATGTTCTAGTGTTAAGTTAGTGTTAAATATTCGCAAATGAAGCGAACAAGCGAACTGCTTACGTCGGTTTTAAACAATGAACATTTACTATTGATAATTCCAAGCATATACAACTTCTAGTTATAAAGCATTATATTTAACTTTATGATGTATAAGGCGACTGCGCGGCAGGTATGACGCGTGCACGCAACGTCACCGATTGGTCTTCTCCCCTGCGTCTTGCCTGTCGCAGTCGCCGTAGTAATCGTTAACATGGTACTGAAAAAGAGTGGAAAGATTATGATAAAATCGAATTCACAAATTAGTCTTCGACTTTCATTTGTGTCTATTCTTTTAGCAATCTGGGTAATTTCCGGAAAAAAAATAATTAAAAAAAACACAGAAATAATTGAATGTAGTGTTTTGTTTCTAAAAATTAAACAATAAATTCAAACAACTTTTAACCGTGGACAAATTAAGTATAGTTTTAATAATTTTTATGTCACATAACGCAATTCTGTTATTGAAAACATTTTTCTAAATACAGTTTAGATTTAAAAAAAAAATCATAAGCATTTAATACACCGTGCGTTAAGTCGTTGCGGTTGTTTAGCATCACGTCAGGCTTGTAAGCACTCGACATAAGGAGGCAAGTACTTTATGTAATTACACAGCTTAATTACTGTCCCTGGGATGAACTATACTTGCACCGTACCAGCGCTATGAATATATCGCAGCGACCACTGCATGACATGTATGGCTTTATAATCCATGAATGTTTATATAATTATTTGTATAGATGTAATCAAACTTTCTAGACGATTATCGGCGTGACGTATGCAAGGTATCATCATCATCATCATCATCAGCCTCTGTCTACCCACTTTTGGACATAGGCCTTTCCCAAAGCCTTCCACAGTATACCGTCCTCCGCCTTCCGCATCCAACGACATCCAACCCGCATGCCCAGCGTGGCGACTTAAGGGCACAAACTTCCCAATGCAAGAAATACAGACTACAAACTATGAAATATGATACCAAGAACTAAAGATAAAACGGCTATCACAAGTATTTATCCGGCATCGGCAACGATTAGTTTCGAGTTTCTCGGGTAAACTTAAATATTAACAGCAACGCTTCAATACGAAACTCGGCGACGTCTCCGGCGCCCCCCGTGCCCGCAGGGGTGCATCGAGCCACAGGCCGTGACCGCGAAATAATACTAATCCCACTCACCCTGAGGAAGATCCCATGAGCTCGAAACTAGTCGGTACCGATACCGGATGAATACGTGAGTGTTAGCCGCTTTATTTTTAGTTCATAGTAACGTCTCACGAAAGTTAAGAAAAGACTAGTAAGCCAGTGTTCCTTTTCATATATAACTGTTACTACAGTTATGTATTTAAATTAAGCAATCTCAAGTATCCTAGGTATTTGCGGCGGAGGGTAAAGCGTTGCTTTATTTCATAGTTGAGAGCATAAACTGTAAATTTAACAATTTTCTCCTCTAGATGGCGTAAATTGTTTCCAACTAGATAAACATGAGCAAAGTAAACTTACTGAAATTAATATTATGATTGAAGTTTTCATAACGTGAAACATAAAATATGAATTGCGTCAAAATTTGACATTTAGTAAAACTTTACAAACTTAAATAAAATGTAAACTGTGGCTATTTGCCGCGCTTATTTTTACGTTCACTTAACTAATCCTTTAATGTAGATTAATCTAAGTATACTTAGAGAATTCCTTAGTGGCCATTAATAATTCTGTGTCAGAAATATATAAAATTTTAAAACAATCAGCTTTTATTACTAAATAAAAATTGTAATCAAACTTGAAAGAGAACAACGCTCCTTTGTTTCGCCAATACAAAGAATTCGCGAAACTAAATAATTGCTATTTGTGAGAAACAAAAGAAAAACTAAACGCCCCTCTAACATTACGGTACAAAGGAAACAATTTGAATTATTCAATCCTCTTTGAACGAGATACGGCTTGCCTTTTTTTGTTGAAAATAATACGAACCTGGACATACAAATAAATCTTGTATTTTATATTGTTACACTAAAACATCCCTTAGTAACTAAATACGGGCTCTGGGTCAAGTATTTCAATGATATTGTCAGTAATGCCACACAGTCTATCTAATTTTTTTTTTAATTTTGCGTGTATAAACATGCGTGGTTAAGCCAGTAGTTATAGTCTGAGACGCAAAGGACAATGTAACCTTTTTAGACAATGTCCTTGTTTTAGACAAAGTTTTAAAGTTTGTAATTTAATTAATGGAATGTTCGTGTTCAATTACGAACTCACATTTAAGACGGTGTGAAGATGTAATATAATTATGTGTTTGAATAAAAATAGCGTAATAACCGTAAACTCGTGCCAGTGTAGGACTTGTGTCTACAACAAGAATAATTTAAATCTGTACAGATGTTGTGAGAAATTATTTTCCTTCGGGAAAACTCGGATCTCTATCGGAATACGATGGCACCCGAACTGTCAATGAATTATCGTATTAAATGAGTGACATTTTCATATCCACTAAAATAGAACTTTATTATTTAGTGTCA
Organism: Papilio gigon; assembly: GCA_027563995.1. Classification (NCBI taxonomy): domain Eukaryota; kingdom Metazoa; phylum Arthropoda; class Insecta; order Lepidoptera; family Papilionidae; genus Papilio; species Papilio gigon. The sequence continues at coordinate 1,397,004 of JAODUI010000003.1, forward strand.
AACGTCAATGAATAATGTCATTCTCTAAGATGGATACTGAAGCTAATTGAGAGAACACGATAAATACGAACTTTTCCGAAAATTTTTTTAGGAAAATCTTTTCTTACTATATTTGTGCTTTCGTTGCAATGATTCTATATTACAAATATAATAAATTTATTATTTATATAATAGATATAGAAGTATAAATTGATCTATTTTATCTTCGTATTGTTTTATTTATAAAAAATAAAAAGTAACATGGCATCATAAGTATTTCGCGGCATAACTCCAGCGAGCATGTCGCGGCGCGTGCCCTAATTATCTTGTGGGTTAATTAACGTCGACCGCAGCGCAGTGATGGGTGGGTCTCATTTGTTGTACTTTTGTGCGTGTCACATAAACATCAGTGGAAGTCGACTTTAAGCAACGGTTTTATTATTTTCGCAGTTAAGAGTAAATTAAAAAAAAACATATTAACAGCCTATGTCTTTCACCAGAATGTTAGAATGTTCTGGAGATATTTAGTAACAAACATCTATCCAGCCAAAAATACGCATTTAGAGCATTATGATAAAATGTAGACTTTCCCTTCTGTTATAGACTTACTATTATATATGTAAATATTCTAACCAAAGTACTTTTTAATATTCAAAAAACAATATTAACGAACATAGTAACAACACGAAAAAAAAAAGAATTTCATTTTCAGATATTGCTGAATATTGAAACGATCAAAAGATCACTCGAGAGATTTCCACAAAGAAATAATTCAGTAGAAAAAAAAAACATAAGTGGCAGACATCAGTCTCAAAAGCGACCTACTAAGAAATAATTCGACATACCTACATACATTACTGTTACATTTGTAAGAATTCCGTTAAAAGGAAATTCTCCGGCGACCCGGCATTCTGATGCGCCGACATCTTACCCTTCTTTTATAAAAGCCCTTTGTCACATTCAACGTAATTACACGAGCGTGTTCAATGGAACGCCAAATTACTTAATGTTTTCATCTTTTGTTCGTCACTTCAAATAAAATGAGAAAATAACTCTTGTTAAATATTTGGTACGGAAATAAGTAAAGGATGAAATAATTTAAATATTACATTTTAAATTAACTATTAATAGAATAAATAAGTATTAGAATTGAGAAGAAAACTGTAGGCACTTTATTAGATACTAGAATTGAATATCATAATCAGGATGTTGGAAGCTAGTTTGTGTTAGGATATGGTTCACGACAATAATCAAGTAGTATGATTCGAAACCACGACCGCTAGGTCGGTAGTCTGTACTTTTAAGCATATTGGTGCTACAAAATATTAGTTACAAAGATCCTTTACAAACGTCAATGTAACTGTTGTCATTAATTAGTACCAGCTATGAATATTGCATGCGTACACGGACGCATCTCGGAATCAGAGAAACGCCCGGCAATCCTGTTATCTAGCTAACGAGTTCCTACCTAGACGCAATCTGTCTCACCGATATCATCGGTTGTTACCATTGCATCTCGACTCGAAGTCATCTTACGTGATTTATTCAGTATTCATAAAACCAATGACGTATATGTTCCAAAGCTTCCTAACTTAAGCATCATCTTAGTATTTCTCAAACCATATTAACATTGAAGAAAGCCTTAATAGACCATTAAGTTAATTAGAAAATTGCATTATTAATTATTGTAACATTCGACGAAGGATCAGAGTATAATAGCCAAAAACAATGTATAGGTTTATTTCAAATGTCTTGGCAATTCTAAGCTTAGTGCGAGGAGCACTGCGCAATTCCCAGCTCAAGGTCAAACGCTAGATAGATTAATACGTAACACCCGCTAATCTCTAAAGTAATGTCAGTACGTCGTTTGGTTTATCCAATGTGACATTGTCTAGACCTCTAGTTCCTCTAGTGACAAATGAAAAACGGTATTCTTTACTCTACCTTGTTTGAGCTACCGATATTTCAATAAAGTTGCCTACCCATGTAATATTACGAACATTAGTAAACGAAGAAGTTGCTTGACAGAACTCATAGTAGTGGTAATAAAAAGATGCGTTTTAAAATTCGCCAGTATCACGCGTTCACAAAGCGCGCCGAATGCTCAGTTTTAATTGCCACTAATCGTATACACTATCTAGATTTCTTTCCCTGCTTGTTAGCGTTAGGACGCATGAGATATCATCGAGATATGATCGAGATTTATTTAACAACATAACTGTGGTACGGCCGCGGTGATATGCTCGCTAAATACTCGATTCACGGAATCGACAACGTATGAAACAATTAATTTCATTAATTAAAACGCGTAATACGTTTTAAATATAAATCAATTGGGCGGAATAATTAGTACGAGTTAATTTGTTGGAACGCGAAACTGAAAATTCTGACATGATTAAAAAAATGTATACTGGTGACTTACCTCTTGCGTTTAATGGCACTTGACACTATGACGTCACAATGTAATGTACCGGCTAATTACATTTTCTATACATAATTGCATCTAATATAGACTCCTCGTCAAAAATCATGCGTAATTTCTCCTTCAGTAGCCGCAAAGTGAACGGTATTGTATCAAGAAGTGAAGACAAGTGCACGGGAAAGAATCATGGAACTTGCTCCTTTAACGAAAATATCTGATTTAAATTCATTAAGATCATGTAACGCAAAGCCTTTTGAATACAAGTAATAAGACAAAAAACTCTACATAAAATAATAAGTAATTATACTGCTTACTGAGATAAATGTGATAATTTTAATAAATGTTTGTTAGCATATAACTTCAAAACGGCTGAAGAGAATTTGACTAAGAAATGGAATACTGTCTAGGAGAACTTGTTAATCGACTTAGTTTGTAGTTAGCATGTAAACATATGTGGTCTGTGCAGTGCCGAGATTAACATTGTTTCTTTAATGGCACTAAATTATATGATTATCTAAACGTACTGTTAATTGTCTTTGTTTATATATATAAAAATGAATTGCTGTTCGTTGGTCTCGCTAAAACTCGAGAACGGCTGAACGGATTTATCTTATCTTGGTCTATGAATGTTCGTGGAGGTCTAGGGAAGGTTTAAAAGGAGAAACAAAATTTAAAAAACACCCGTCAAAACTTTAAAAATAGCCCTTTTCCATTTCCCATACAAACGTTTTTTTCCCGAGGAGGAAATGTTTTTTTTTTTGTATTTCCTTAATAATTTCAAAAATCTGTTTATTTATTGTCTTTAAGGCGAAACAGAGTTCGCGAGGTCAGCTAGTAACATATAAAAGTAGTTTTAGGGCATGTGGGAAATTAATACGAAAGCCATACGAGACAAACATTGTTTAAATTGTTTATAAAAACAACAATAATAATACTTCAACCTCGAATTAAGCGTTAATACCCTATTGGTTAAGGGTACGGAATGCCGATCAACTGGTATAGGGTTCGAATCCCACTGTTCTACTATTATCGTGGAACAAACAAGTGTGCAGAACACATGAACATGGAAGTATAATCAGAAATAGGAAATTATATGAGTTATAAAAAAGCAAGTAAATCTATAATTGCAAAGGCGTATGTTCAACAGTGGGCAGACAAGAGCTGGTGATGATGATAAATGAATCTACCGTTACCTACTTATGTTGATTTAAATAAAGCTCATTATAAGGCGTAGTACTAAACTACGTAATACTGTAACAATGATAAAGGAGAATCTAATACCATTAAAGCTAAGCTTACCGGTCTCACCGGCTTTCTTGGTTAATTTAATGAAATATCTTAACATAATTCTAACAATTTTAAAACAATGCTTAACAAAGGATATCTATTTTAAAGAGAAGGTTACTTAATCTACTTCATCATCATCATCAGCTCACTACATGTCCCAACCGAGGGGCTCGGAGTCTATTATTAGGGGTGATTATGCCATAGTCAACCACGCTGGCCCAGTGCGTGTTGGTTGACTTCACACATATCTTTGAATTT